>CM033798.1:31388683-31635248 GCA_019656835.1 Rhododendron ovatum | reverse complement strand
TTAAAAATCACATACTCAATCTTTTCCAATAATTCCAACACCAAAACATCACCAATTGATCAATGTTTAAGACTCATGTTCACCCATGTTCACCCAGCATGCTTAAACTTGAGGAATTTCATGAGGAACACAAATCAAAAGTTGTCCAGAATCCCAGAACTTTCCAAAACCTAAACTTTAACTCAAAAACTGCTATAATCTAGAAAGAGTCACGGTACAATCCATACATATTAAGAAAGATATATGAGTCTAGTTTCGGAATCAAGAAACGGTGCGTAAAACCGATACCCGAGCAAGAAGTTGTGCCCGTTTTTCCAACACATGTCTGTGCTGTCTGCACAGACGCGAATCAGACACCAGTTCAGTCCACGAATTTTATAGGCCAAAATACTTCGAGTTATTTTCTGAAAATTTAGCACGATGCAATAGACTCACAGATGAACATTCAGGATTTATTTCAAGAATTTAGAAGGTTCCTAGGTACCTTGAATAAATTCGTCAAAAACAGGACAGATTCAACTCTGCTCAATCACAGTTTTGCCTAACCATGTGATACACGAATTTTCTGGAATAAAACTCAACTCCAACCTCAAAAACCCTCCCCCATGGATTCAATTCATCTCTAATTACTTCAATCAAGTGTATACTAGATGTAGAACATGAAACCTAACATGAAAAACATGAAATTCAGCATCTAAGAAGATGAAGATTACCTAGCTGAGCTTCAATCAACCTAACCCTAATTTTCTTCTTCTTTCCCTCTTCTTCCTCCTCTTCTCCACGCTGCTCTCTCTCTCTCTCTCTCTCTAACGTAGTACACAACTCCTCCTCTAATGGGTTTTCTTTTCTTTTTATTTTAATGAATCACACACACACCTCACCAAACAAAACAAACGGCACACATGCACCACACTTTTAAAAACAAATGCACTTTAGCCCTTAAGTTATTAAATATAACATTTAAGCACCTCAATTAAAAAAGATGTTACACCTTTATTGACCCCCAACCTTGTAAGGTCCTGGATATTGCTTTAGCCATTATGCCAGTTGATGGCATAATATTTTTTGAAACTTGAGTCTTGGTACACGACTGTTTTTTTGGCATTTCAAGTGTTGTACCTTGCTATTTTTTTGTGTTCCTTAAGTTTTTTGTTTGGTCAGAGTCAAAATGTGCTGCCTGTTGAACATTTCTCATTGTCATATTTCTTATTGTGTTCATTCGAGCTCTTTGTATCACATTTGCCATTAATGACCAGCCTATATGGTAGGTGCTTTAATATATAGCAGTAGGAATATGATCCCACTTGTCCATGTCCTTCAATGGCGCACGTGTGCTAATTCACCAGATGCATTCGATAATTTCTTTTTCTGACAACTCAAGGTGTCCAAACCAAGTTCCACACACCTGTTGCAAGTGTGTTGGGTCATGTCAAGATGCAATCGATATTTTTCATTATGACATCTCAAAGTGTTCGTGCCAGGTTACACGCATATCTACTTTTATCCCATTAAGGCGAGTTAGCAACAGTGCAACAAATGGCGTCATCTAAACAACAAATTTTCCTCTTTCTCCTCTCTCTGGACCCACAAGTGCTGTATTTATTTTCTGGTTTTGATTGTTGGCCTTACCATTTCTTTGTGTGCTTAAGTTTATGGAATAGTAGTGTTACTCTTTGATTTTTTTAGGTACAATTGACTGCCTTTTTCGTGTTTGACGGAATGCTTCACTGATCCTTTATGTATGAATTCATTTGGTAGGTTTAAGGTCTTGACAATTGAAAGTATTCGGATCTCACACAGCTTAGTTCTCATTAGGTATGATTTTCTCTCTGATTTATCTATGGTTTCTGTGATATGGTTTTTCAACCTCCTTAGAATTCATACACAAACTACAATCTCTGATATTGGTTTCTTTAATCCTTCTATAATCGATACAGAAAGAAAAGGGAAAATGCATGATTTCAATTGGAGATTTGGGGGTTAATTCAAGTGGATTTGTATGCGTGCTTGAGGATCCATTTGTCGTCTAACTAGCTGTAATTGAGTTGGGTGGTTCATGTGTTCATACAACAACATAATAGATTCTGACCTTGCGAACGAGTTTATTCGTGCATGTTAGTTTTGCTGTATGTTTATTTGTTCCACGTTTAAAGTTCAAAAAGGGCCCAAAAACATGACAATTGTAACTTCAAAAACCAAAAAAAACTGATATACCACTATTCTCTTAAATGGTTTACTGCTCTGATTGCATGGAAGGGAAAAAAAACATTTGTTTTGAACATGTGGATAGTAACAATTGTTATTGGAAGTGAATGAATAACAATTGTTCTTTTGACGGTGTTTTTATGCTTCGTTATTTATTCCTTTCTATTTTGTGCATATGCTTAGGCCATATGTAGTGTTGTAAAAAAAACATAGCAATGTTGTGTAACCTTTAATTAATTTTGTAGGTTATAAGTAATGGACAAGAGTTGGATGATGATAAGAAGAAATAGGTTGGCAAGTAGAGAGTATAACCTAGGGGTGGAATCTTTCCTACAATTTGCGATGGAGAATTTAGGACCACAGCCTGAGATTCGGTGTCCATGTAATGATTGTCTAAATGGCAGAAAACATAGCTTTGCGGTTGTTAAGATCCATTTGATACGGAAAGGATTTGACTCTTCTTACAAGACTTGGGTGCACCATGGGGAATCCGTTCCCGCACCTGAAGCATATGATGATGACCATCATGACCCCAATGAAGGTATTGGGGATGAAACTAGAGGGGAGGTCCCTAAGGATGGCAACCAATTGCAAAATATGTTGGAACAGGTCTTTGTTGGTGGCCTATTGGATGACGATAGCGATGAATTGCCTGCTAATCTTGGGAGGGGCAATGTTCGGAGTTTCGATAAGTTGTTCAATGCTGCTCAACGTAAAATTTATCCTGGATGTGAAAAGACTGTGCTAACATTCATTGTTGAGATGCTTCATGTTAAAGTCTACAAGAAGATGCCGAATGACACGTTCCATATTATAATGAATGTTATTAAAGGGATGCGATCAGACTATGATGAGGCTATTCCTTGGACCACTTGTGAAGCGAAGAAATTCTTAAGGGATTTGGGTTTGGGATATGTGCCTATTCATGCATGCATAAATGACTGCGCACTCTTTTGGAAGGAGAATGAAAATATGGAAAATTGCCCAAAGTGTAATGAGCCTAGGTACAAGGTGAACGATGGTACGGGTAAAAAGATCCCCCGCAAGATATTGCGGTACTTACCATTGACTCCTAGACTACAAAGGCTATATTGTTGTGAGAAAATAGCTCCTGATATGAGATGGCATAAAGACAAACGTGTAGATGATGACGAATTGCGTCATCCGGCTGATGCTCAGGAATGGAAGAACTTCGATGAGCGATTTCCCGATTTTGCTGCCGAACCGCGAAATGTGAGGCTCGGGATGGCTGCTGATGGTTTCAATCCCTTTGGACACATGAGTCAATCATATAGTATGTGGCCTGTAATCATAGTGCCTTACAATCTCCCCCCGTGGAAGTGCATGAAAGAACCTTTTTGCTTCATGTCACTGCTTATTCCTGGTCCATCATCCGTTGGAAAAGATATTGATGTTTACTTGCGTCCGTTAGTTGATGAGTTGAAGGAGTTGTGGAAGAATGGTGTACAAACTTATGATGCCTCTACTGGAAAAACATTTATGATGCGTGCATGTGTGTTTTGGACCATCCACGACTTTCCTGCATATGGGATGATGTCTGGGTGGTCTACGAAGGGTTATTTAGCTTGTCCCATTTGCAATTGTGATTTCTCATCAGTTAAGTTGAGGAGTAAGATTGGATATTTGGGTGCGTGCCGCTGGCTACCTGAGAACCACATTTGGCGAAGGAGCAAGCTCTTTAACGGTAAATTTGAGGATAGGACCAGACCCGTGGAGTTGTCTGGCCAAGAAATATTAGAACAAATTAACTCAGTGACATACAAGCCGTTTGGGAAACATCCAAGTAACAGCAAGAAAAGAAAAAGAGATGAGTTTGAGAAAAATTTGAATTGGGGGAAGAAAAGCATTTTGTTTGAGCTCCCTTACTTTGAGTTTCTCAATCTTCGATGGAACCTCGATGTCATGCACATAGGGAAGAACATATGTGAAAATTTGTTGGGGACATTTTTGGGCATAGATGGAAAGAACAAGGATACAGAAAAGGCACGCAAGGATTTGGAGGATCAGGAATTACGCAAGGAGTTGCACCTAAAGAGGCGTGCAAATGGGTCATTTGAAAAGCCCCCGGCCATGTACACATTATCAGCGAAAGAGAGAGAAGGCTTTTGCAATTTCTTAAAATCGATCAAGTACCCAGATGGATATGCAGCGAACATCTCTAAATGTGTGAACACTCGTGGTGGCAAGCTATCTGGGCTCAAAAGTCATGATTGTCATGTCCTTTTGCAAAGACTTCTCCCGATTGGTATGCGTGGCTATTTGAACAAGGAAATTGGAACCGCGTTATTTGAGTTCAGTAACTTCTACCAACAGTTGTGCTCAAAAACAGTGAGGAAGAGCGATTTGGATCAACTTCAAGAGAACATTATACTTGTGCTTTGCAAGTTTGAAAAGATTTTCCCTCCCGCTTTCTTTGACGTAATGGTACACTTGGCTATTCACCTGCCTCGCGAGCTTAAACTAGGAGGGCCAGTGGATTATCGATGGATGTACCCCATTGAAAGGTATGTATACCTATTGTACTAATTGTGTCATTTAGCTATAATCCTACAACCATAACCTAATACTGTGGTATTTTTTATAGACTACTTGGAGTTTTGAAAAAATTAGTAGGCAATAAAGCTCATCCTGAAGGTTCAATTGTGGAGGCTTACGTTTGTAAAGAATGTACAACCTTTTGTTCTATGTATCTCGATGGAATTGAGACAGTGTTTAATCGCCAAGAACGGAATGACGATGGTGGTGAGCATGAAGTGGGGTTAAAGGCTTTCACTCAGCAAATCCGTCCCTTTAGTATAATCCCGAGAGCACCTGATGTACCTGTCGACCAACGTGACATGGCTCATTGGTTTGTCTTGAACAATAGCCCTGAAGTAGAACCATATCTAGAGTAAGTATTTACTACAATTTTCTTTCTATATTTGGTTTGGGTTTTATCATCATTCATAATTCTCTATGTTGATTAGGATACACAAGAATTTGTTGGGAAATGGCAATGCACTTGACATTGCAAAGAGACAACGCAAAGAGTTTCCTCAGTGGTTCAAACGGCATGTAAGACATACAAAATTGAATTTTCTCACTCGTCACAGTAAGCTATGTTTATTGAAAGTAGCATAATAGTGATTTTTAATGTAGGTGAATGAATTGCGGAAGCAAGGGTCTCCCGAAGCAACTAATGAGTTGTGGTCATTGGCCAACGGACCCGGGCCAATAATAAACACATATTCAGGGTGCATTTCTAATGGCGTCCGTTTCCTTACTATTGAACGGGACAACCGACATACAACTCAGAATAGTGGGGTGGTAGTGGAAGGGGAGCACGAAGGCCAAACAATAAACTTTTACGGTTTCTTAACCAAAGTATGGGAAATGACGTATTTATTCAATCATCGAGTTGTTTTGTTCCAGTGCGAATGGTACAATTCCGGTTGTAGTAGATTTTTTCGGGTTGATGCACATTGGTCAAGTATTGATGTAAGAAGTCGATGGTATAAGGATGACCCATTCGTTTTTCCAAGTCAAGTCCAACAAGTATTCTACATTGCAGATACCAAGTTGGGTGAGCACTGGAAAGTAGTAGAACGAGTTCACCGTCGAGGAATCTGGAATGTCCCAGAGACGGAAAGTTTTGAAACCAACGGGTCTCCCAATGAAGTTTTCCAGCAGGAAATAACTACTGAAGTTCCGACAATTGTCGTTGAAGATCCTCCCATCGTATCCTCTTTGCGGAGAAATGATATTGAACCTGCAATTATTAGTGAGGAAGAACCTACAATTATTAGTGAGGAAGAAGATCATAGTGACGAGTATGAAGAAGACTTAATGGCTGATCTAGACGATGAAGAAGAGGAAGAAAATCATAGTGATTCTGCTGATGATTTTGACATAGAAGCTTAATGTACCAAGAAATTTGGTGGTCCCTACTTGTACCTAAGATTAGCTACTGAAATTAGTTTTAGCTACTTTGATGTTGTATGTGGCCCATTGATTTGTCCACTTCAATTGATTTTGTTCATTTCCTAGCCTTGGGGGGATGTCCCTTGAAAGATCAGATGTAGGTTTGTGTTGGTGGCAACTATCTTTTGTGGTTAGCTAGCTGCGCTGCGTTGAAGTTGAGAATTCTAGTGCTGAATTCAAGTAGTGTTTGCTTCTATCTGTTTTTGTTGGTGGTTGCCAGATTGCATTCTGTTCTAAATGGTTGAGCTGCATTTGGTGTTATTGATGGATTGAAATGCACTTGTTTAGGCATCTTATACTTGGTTCTTGAAGAATTTGGATTTAGATTCCAGTAGTGCAGCTCTTACTATGAAGCTGCTTGTGCTGGATTTGATATTGATGGTGTTATACTTTACTCGTCAATTGGTAGTGCTGGATTTTAATGCTGCTTGTATTTCTTTTTCTGATCTAGAGTTATCTGCATCTATGCTTACATATGATAGACTTCGTGAGCAATATGGTTATTGATTGTTTATCATATGCTACATACCTTGTAATTTGCACATTGTTTGTCCTACATATCTCTCATTATAATTCACTTCTTTGATATGCTTGTATGTAAATGGAGTGTTTCAAAATTTGACAGATTGCATCATGCCTCCTGGATCAAAAAAGAGCAGTGCATCCTCCAACTCAACTGGCACAATGCATAACACTACCGCAGTACGAGTTGAAACAGCAGCACAAGTTGAAACAGCAGCTACAACACCCGCTTCAGAGATTCTGACACCTACTCCTTTGACTGTTGCATCTCCTTCTACTCATGCTAGCGCTTCAGGTAAATGCACTTGTATCTCTCTCTCTCTCTCTCTCACCTGTACTTCAACATTAGGAGTGATTCCAAAAGATGCCATAAATCTGAGTGGTTGTGAAACTCCATAAGAGCATTTGAAACAATTTGAAAGGACCAGCTATTAGGAGAGCAAAGAATAAAAAGGTCGTGTGAAAAGTGTATTTGACTGATATATTGGGCAATCCATCACCTGACGAGAAATGGTTTTCCCCAGCTTTTTACAAATTAGCCATGGCAGGTTCTGTTGGCTCTGTTCTCTACATATGAAAGGCAAGAAATGAGAGTATTTTTGGTAATAAGCATCCCAACCTTGAAGGTACTATAGAGCAGATTGTTAAGGATGTTAGGGATAGAGTTTGTTCTTGGAGGAAAATAGAAGGAAGCAATTTTAATCGGGATTTGTGTAGGGCCTGGAAAATTTTGCTTTGATTTGCAATGCTTGGCTTAGTATTGGATCTATTCTGTTTCATTGTATTCGGAGGGAATGCCCCTTTGCTTCTCTTGTATTCTTGTATCTTTTTAGTAATAAAATCTTCTTTACCAAAAAATAAGAAGTCTAATGCAGTAAACCTTTCCGATGCTTGACTTCCTTAGCTGGTACTTGTGATGTCTTTTCTCTATGTAATGCAATGGGAGAATCACCTGACCATATCCTTATCCTATGCAACGTGGCTAGGAGAATATGGGAAGCTATTTTTCTGTGGTGGCACGTCCATTGCCTTTTGACATGTAGTTTTGATTGTAACAAAATCACAGTGTCTTTGACTTAAGAGTCTCTTCAAATATGGATATTAAAATGCTTTTATTTCAAAGTGAGGATATTGTAAAGTGAGGATATAGTGCTATGGACAGCATTCTTGTTGTTGAACTTGAACTTGTACTTGTACTTGTACGTAAACATTCTTACTTGATCATAGTTGAGGTGTACTTGTACATTCTTACTTCTACTAGTACACATGGTTCTGTCCAGGTTATGCTTCATGTCCAGCTAGTTGCATTGTGGAGTTAATTAACTTGTTGTCGTTGCTATTCTGCTTCTGCTACTGCTACTGTTTCTGCTAGTTGCATTATGGTTCGCTTCTATTCTGCTTTTCCCCTTTTTTTCACATATTTATGTTCTACCCACTTGATCAAATTGAAAAGAAATACTTCATGTTCTACCCATTTGATCATAATGACTAGGTTGCGGTTTCATCAGAATTTGTTTTCATTTTTTTGCATAAAACCTTCAAAGATAGTTTGGAATGCGTAAGTGCTAAATTCTACTAGAGCAATGCTTAGTGACAAGTAAGTTTGAAGCCATTCAAACAGAGTTTGGACTGAAACTAAGAAATTGAGGTATTGATGCCTAAAAGCTGAAAGGGTCTAACTGAAGTGGCTTAAAGTTTAATCAAATTCAGATTAAAAAGAGGAGAAAGATCTCATCTTTGCTTGTAAGTATGATTCATAATACAGGTATGTTGTTGACACTTTCCATAAGGCATATTTCATGCATTTTACAATGGTGGTTTTGCCTGAATGTATTGCTTTAAAACATGGGGGAAGAAGTTTGTTCCCATTCACCACTTGGAACTAGATGTGCAGGAAACTTGGAAGCTTTTTCTATTTGTTTCCAATCATCTCTAGCATTCCATCAGTTCCTAAGTGGTGAGTCATCACTTGGAACTATTGGTAAGCTAGAGATGATTGGAACTGATTCTCTTTCAACTCCTAAATTTTGGAGGGCTAAGAGATGCTGCTGAGTTACAAGCTAATGCTGCTTAATCTGTCACTTGGGGGTGTCCTAGTTTGAGTGGAGTTTGTTATCTTTTGGTTGGTGTCTCTGATGTCTTAAGTTGGGTGGTGTCTGTTATTTTTTGGTTCTTGTTGTGTGGGGTTGAGAAGCACACTTGGTGGTTGTGTATGGGTCTGTCTTGGGAGTTCTTTCTTAGGCTTACATCTTTATAAATATGGGTGTCAATTATGTTGGAAAATATATGCCCAAGTTATGGAATGCCCAGATTATTTGTTTGTTGGAATGCTTAGATTATTTTTTGGTTGGAATGCACATGTTATTGGTTGAGAAGTTATTGGAAAAATTGCATGGGTTATGGACACTTTCATTTGTGAACTTGACTGTCTGTGTCTCCTTGTAATTATCGGTTCCTATTCTGTTTTGTCTGTATCTCCTTGTCTGCATTTTCTGTCCAGCTTTGGTATTTTGTTGCTTTGAATCCTGCTTTGGATGCTGCTGTTTTGTCCAACAACTATACAGTTTTGTCCGTTACTTCCATGTTACTTTTGTAATGCTTACTGCTGCTACTGTCCAGTTCAGTTGCTCCCAATCACCCTCTTTTGCATGTGTTTCCCTCCCATCTATTAGATGCATTCATTACATGTGGTGTTTGTTATGGTCCAATCCGTCCATTTTTCTTTTAGCCCTTGGCTTAGATCATTTTACCACTTGGCTTATATACTGTTAGTTTACAGGTGCACCTTCAGCAAAGCGGCGGCGTGTGCGAGGGCCAACACGTGGAAAAAGAATTCGAAGGATAATTGCTGAGAATAAAGGGGAGAGGATCTCAGCTTATGTGACGCCGAAAATGAGAGCGTTTTGTGGAATAAATGCAACCAAGGTGGCGAGTGAACTAGGGACACAAATTAGGTGGCTATGTCCTATTCAGGGATTTTACTCCTCGTGGTTAAATGTTGATGATACGATCAAACGTGGCATCCTACAAGCTGTCCGGGTAAGAATGTCTAATTTGAATGGTTACCGGCACAACACCCTCATAATATAACGACTGCAGATTGCATTCTGTTAGTGAATTCTCTCATATATGTTTGTAGGACAAATTTAAAGTCACCGAAAATGACGTTGAGGGCACAGAGTTAGTAGAACAAATTTTTCATGAAAAGGCAAATCTAATCTACAAAGATTGGAAATGGAGAATGAACAATTTCTATACAAAGACGTTGGATGCTGGCTTAGACGCGTATGAACATCCTTTTCAAGAGATGCCCAAACATGACTGGAAGTATATGATCGATCATGTATTCAAGGATCCAAATCGAGAGGTTAATTGAATACTTTTTGGAGTTACATTTCTAACTTTAACTTAATATCTAACAAATGATTTTTTCAGGCCCGCAAAAAAGCTGGCAAATTAAATAGGGAGGCTGTACCGTATGGTCATACTACGGGCTCTCGATCCTTTGCTGCCGTGATGACTATTGCGGTGAGACATTATGGCTCATAGTGCTGTACTTACTTTTGTTTGTCGTGCTGCTATTGATGATGGGTTGTGCCTATTCTGTTATGGTTTCTGCTGGTGCTATTTGTTGGATTGTTAATATGCTATGGTTATTTGAATATGCTAGGCTGATCGTGAAGAGCAAAGAATTGCCAATGAGGGAAATGATGCTGTTGGAAATGACAATGAGCCAAACAGTAATGAGGGGAGCGGTAATGAGGGACGAAAGAAGCTCGATATATGTGATTTGTTTGAGGCATCACATAGATTGAGAGACACAAACGAATGGATCAATTCAATATGCAAAGACAAACATGTATATGCATTTAATGTTCAATCATTTACTTTTGTTGTCTGTTTTTTAATTAATCCATTTTCTTATGTCTTTGTTGTTTGTTTTCTTTCTTTCGAAATGATAGGAGATGATGGTGGCAACACGTGACGAGGCAGCTCTGTCTGGCACTCCACTATCAGCTGAAGAGCTTTCAATAAAGTGCCTCGGGGAGTCGAAGACAAAGAACTACATAAGAGGATTAGGGAATGGGCCAAAGCCATCTACCTATCTTTCCAAATTCAACTCACAGTCAGCACGCCAGGACCAGCTGCAAAAACTTCAATGTGAGTTGGATTTAATTCGTGAAGAGCAAAGAAGAGAGAGGGAAGAGGAAAAGACACGAAGGGAGGAGGAACAAAGACGACACGAGGAGGAACAAAGACAACGTGAGGACAAGTATGAGGAGGATAAAAGGCGGTGGGAGGAGACACAAAGGCGACAAGATGAGGAGCGGTCTATACTTCTAAAAGAGATGGAGGTATTCAAAAGCTTTATGAGCCAAATGCAAAATGGTGGGCGAGGCAACATGGGAGCAGGGTGATGGTGGCTCAAATATATGGTAAGTAATTTGAGAATATCACTTTTGCAATTGACTTTGATGCTAAGTAGGAAATTTGGAATTGCAAATTTTTTTTTAATTTTTTTGAGGTTGCTTTCAATACTTCATTACTCATGTTGCAATTTCGTACTCCCAAAAGAAAAACCTCTCTGTGGACTGTGGATAAGTTCCCAAAACTTAACGCTAAGTATGGCATCGTTAGAGTGCAACTTTTGCGGCATTTAGACGGTGATGCCTCATTAGGATTACAAATCAAGAGCTGCGTTACAGGTGGAATGTCACCTATCCTATTAGGTTTGCCAAAGTGTGAGGGGCAGCTGTTATCCAAGATAGATTTAAGGATTATCACCACCTGTCTATTAATGATAATGATTCTTTTCTTATAAATAATGCATATCGCCGAAATGTGAGGGGCAGCTGTTAATCAAGATAGATTTCAGGAGTATATTATAAGCTTCAGAATGTGATTTAGAAGGATGTCTTATTAGAAGTTCAAGGAGGATTTCTTAAAGTCCCTGAATTGTATAGTTGATGAGTGGAGCCCTTTTCATTTTGTGGATAATTGAGCCAAGCCCTTGGACTCCTATACTAATGCACATAAGATCAAGTTTGAAGCAGAGGATACCATTCAAAGAGTGAGAGTACAAAAACAAAAGATGAAAAGATATAGTTACTACTTAGCTCACAAAAAATGATAGATTGACTTTGCTGATAGATTGATTTATGCAAGTCTAGTTGCAGTCATAAAGAGAAATATGGGCCAGTTGAAGTCCAAATATATACGTATATATATAACTAATTTGTAGAAATCCCGTACTATCTAAGCTGTCGCTCTAGTTTCCTGTTCAATTTAACTTCTAAAACTTGTGATCTTATGTGATACCCTGTCCGGATATTTTACTAATTTGAATGTTATGATGTGTTTGGTGGATTGTAATATCTGCACTTTTCATAAATATTTCACCCCTGCATTAAGGAATTTGCTTCATGTAATTAGTAGATTTTTTAGTCTAAAAATATATGATTTTGCATGAAAACCCGTAGGTGGCAATTTTGTGAGGGGTGGGCACGTGAAAGTGCAATGGCTGTGCATGGGTGATGAGAAGGGAATAGGAAAATTATGGAAAGAGGATAGGGGCACTCGTTAAGAGTGGGAGTGGTTGAGTATTGGGCTATTAATTCTAGTTTGATGAGAGTATGGTAACACATTAATTTTTTTGAGATTAGGGAATTCGGTTTTGGGGTGTTACAAATTGGTATCAGAGCTTAGGTTTTATGATTCTGTAGACTATTCAAGAATGATACCCGAATGCTATCCTGTGGGTAAGTGATAATGAGTTATCGTGCTTTGGTGCAAATTTATTGCTATTGTGGTTGAGTTGTTTAATTTATTTATTCATTTGATGACAAAGACTGAATTTCGAAAGAGAAGTTGATAGGATTAAAGTTGGAAATGGGTTTCAACTAAGCAAAGTCTATGTGGTTAGTATAGAATCACACGCCGAAGAATTATATGTGGTGAGTGTACGTGGTGGTAAACCATTGATACGTAGTACTTTATTTTGGTTTGGCAAATTTTAAAGCTGAGGAAGTATTTGACTACAGTTTAAATCGTTTTTATGGCAGTCGTGATGTTTTTTTTTTTATGTTCCTTAAAAAAGAAGAAAAAAACAAAGGATTTGGATCAACTAAGTATCTACTACAACTTAATTGTATGAATTACATCTGGAGCAGCGTATATTATTCATATTTGCGGGGAATTCATGGGGATTTGACCCGTGTAAGCTTAGTAATCTAAACTCATGCATGAGCATTGTCGGTGTATTTAAAATTTGGGATTTAGTTTGAATACAGATGTGTATGATTCTATGGTTTCGATCTATCGGGGTTGTGAATGTCAACTAATTTGTTAGTTTATGTTTGTTTAACTTTTACGAATGATGTAGAATTCAGTTGGTACTTCTAGTTATGGTTGTAGGAGTAATGAACATTTGACTAGTGGGAAGGTTGTGATTATTGGTGGAAGTGCGAAAAAAAAATTGAATTACAAGCTAAGGTCAACACAGAATAGGTCAAAGCTGAATGAATCAGAGGTGTGTGTGGTTTTCCATTGAGAATTTCTATCATGTGCGGTTGTGACTATGGTAGTATAGTAGACGGTAAGTACTTTTGTCCAATCGGGTGCCTCTATGATCATGTTATTGACTTTAATTCTCTTGCGTTATTGAATGTGCCCAATCTGATCTTGGGTTTAGTTTGGAAGGATTTTGATGCTAGACTAATGGTCTATTAATGGTGAAATTTGAATAGAGTTGTTTGGAGTTTGATGAAGCCCTAACAAAAAGGGTTTTGAGTTGAGTTTTCTACGAACTCTTTAAGGGAAAAGGCATCCGATTAATCTGAAAAGTTTTAGTATTTTGTGTATCCATTGCTATTTGAGTTTCGTTTCCATACTTGTGTGTGAGTTGACATGATGTGTTAGGTCTAGACGTTGACGATGGTACTATGACTCCATGTAGGGAGTGATTTTGTGTTGGTAACATTTCGTTGGGCCTTTGAGGTGGGTGTACTTATCTGTTGGTACAGAAGATTATGGTAATGTGTATAGCTTGTGAAAAATGATAAATGGTGATAATCATGCTTGGCTTGAAGTTAATTGTTAATATAGCCTTAGTGCTGTTGCGAGTAATAAAGCCTTAGTGGCATGATTATGAATATTGCCTTAGTGGCGTGACAAGTATTGCCTTAGTGGCGTGAAGAATACTATTGCCTTAATAGTGTGATGAATATTGTTGCCTTAATGGCATAGCCTTAGTGGCGCGGAATTGTTGCCTTGAAAGATGTGGATTGTTGCCTTAATGGGTTGAATTTTATTGCCTTATAGTGGGGTCGTTTTTTTGTAGTGTTCTTTTTCTGCAATGGCAATGGTTGGGTAGCGTTGCATATGTGGCATTTGCCTATTTGGAGAAGCTTTTGTCGCATGATAATATTTATGTGGTGACTTGTGTAGAGAAATTCAGATACATGTGTTACGCAACGCTGTGGAGTAACATTGATATCTTATGGCGAACAACTGTTGTCTACGTGGTGTTGCCAATAAGACGCAAAAAATTTATTCCGTACGGTTTTTATATACTCGTATGTGAGCTAGATTCGCAGGGTAAAAGCCTAAGGTGCCTATTCTGATTTTGGCCGAGGTGCCAATGTGTGACAGATTTGCGGTGTAAGGGCTGGAGGTGCCCAATCGTGCATGATAATTGCAAGTACTGATATCAGAAACCAAGCTAAGCGTAATTTAACAATTCGATAGTCTTGGCATTGCATACTTTCCAATGTTTGCATTTAAATGATCACTTTTCTGTTGCAATTCCACTAGTCAATTTTTCTGGTTTGCATGAATTCCCGTGGTCTTTGTTGTAATGTTTTCAGAATGAATTTTGCAACCAGGGCTCACTAGGTGATGTTAGTTTTGTGTAATTGTTTTGTTGCTTAAGCGTAAATGGTTTATATTACTTGCTGTTAATCTATCACATATGTGTTGGAAATGTGGAATTTCAGTTCTGGCCTTACATTGGTGGAGAGTGTAGTTTTTTGTTGGGTTTGTCGTCCAAAATATTGGATGGCGTTAGGTTATGGACCAAGTTAGAACCAACTTGTCCTAATGAACTTATGTAACTATAATACTATATAACTTACACATAGCCAGGGACCCAGGAAGAGGTCTGCTTTGAGTTGAGTCGAATTAATTTATTTTGTGATGAAATCCCAACATTCATGTATGTCATAAATGAAACGGGGAAAATATCTGGTAAATGAACTTGAGTTACCAAATATCAAACACTAACATGGAGCAATTTCACGAAGACTGAACCAAGTACAAGCATGCCCTTTTACTACGCAATGGACCACAAAGGATGGGGATTAAGACTTAACCTTTTTCTTTTTCTTCATTATCTTTGCTGCCACCTGCAATCAGAAAATAAACCTAGTTACACTATGAAGGACTCAGGTTTTGTTATGTATTACAAGTAATCACAAAAATGATAGCACATGCCTGTGTGCAAAGAATACTAATGATAGATTGTTCTTTTTTTTTTTGGTTTTTTACAGGAACGGCGTTTTAATGGAGTATCGTGCAGGATGTTGGTTATTGACTATGAAGATTTTGGCTGTGGACGTGCTTGGATTTTTTTTGGTTGTCCGTTTGTTCAAGTACTCATCCATGAGGTTTGGATAAATTGTCTCTAAGCTTGGATATGTATATATATATATATATATCTTTTTTCTCTTGTGGTGGACGTATTGTTATTTTGCACTCTAGAAATTTGGATACATGCAAGTTGTTTGTTAACTATTTGGTGGATACCTATTTATGAAACTTTGTATTTATTTCTTGAAATTTTATTTTGTATTAATTGCATTAGGTTGGCAATTTTATGGAATTAATGATTGTTGGCTGAAATTTACAGGGAATAATAATGTGGAAAAAATTTGTAGAATATTTTGGAATGATAAATTGGTATGAAAATATGTCCCGACTAAACTTTGGTCGCCAAATGGGTTGCAAAATAAGTAGATTCGAAAGACATTTGCCGACTAAACAATTAGTCGGCCAATAGAAAAATTAATCTCTAGACTAAACTTTGGTCGCCAAATGGGTTGCAAAATAAGTAGATTTGAAAGACATTTGCCGACTAAACAATTAGTCGGCCAATAGAAATATTAATCTCCCGACTAAACTTTGGTCGCCAAATGGGTTGCAAAATAAGTAGATTTGAAAGACATTTGCCGACTAAACAATTAGTCGGCCAATAGAAATATTAATCTCCCGACTAAATTTTAGTCGGCAATTGGTTTGCAAAATAACTTGATTGGAAAGACATTTTCCGACTAAAGTATTAGTCGGTGATAATTAAAACACATTTCCCGACTAAATAGTTAGTCGGTGAATAGTGAAAGCTTTCCCGACTAAAAACTTAGTCGGCAAATAGCTACATTCTCCGACTAAAGAATTAGTCTCCAAATAGTATATTCTTTACCGACTAAATAAAAATTACCGACTAAGTATTTAGTCGGGATGTGTTAGTCGGTAAAAGGTATGTACTTTAGCCGACTAAACTTTTTTTAGTCGGCAACGACCTTTGCCGACTGTCTTCCATCGACTAATGTGCCGACCAAATTTTTTAGTCGGAAATGATTTTTGCCGACTAAAATGGCTACAATTGCCGACTAAAGGTTTAGTCAGGAATGGTGTATTTTCTTGTAGTGAAGATCTCACTTTTTATAAAAGCGTAATAAAATGCTATGGACTATAGTTTTAATCTCAGTTATACAAAAAAACTGAGATGGAAAGATTTTTTAATCTCGGAAATCTAAAAATTGAGATTGTAACTTAAAAAATAGATCTCATTTTCAAAAATCCAAAATTATATATGAAAGGATATATCTCGTTTCGGAAAAAACCGAGATGAAAAGATTTTTTAATTTCAGTAAATCTAAAAGTGAGATTGTAATTTAAAGAATAGATCTCGTTTTCGAAAAACTGAAATTGTATATGAAAGAATATATCTCATTTCGGAAAAACCGAGATAAAAAAATGTTTAATCTCAGTCATCTAGAAATTGAGAACATAAGTTAGAGAATCACATTTTTTTTATTTGGATTGAGATGAAAACTCTTGTATAAAAAAAGTTGAAAACTGCTTACCCCTTAATCGACTCCGCACGTGATACCCTTAAATAAATGTCAGGATCGATTTCCAAAATTCTGTCCTCCAGTCTCGTTTGTCTCCCTCGCTCTCAACCATTCTACAAAAAATATTTCGACACCAAATGGGACACTTTCGCGATGAAAATAAATTTCATTACCAAATTGATCGGTACCTTTGGTGACAAAATTTGTGAAGGTTGCGTTTCATCGCCAAATGTATTTCGAGTATGAATCTATGCTAAGAACTCCGATTGAGATAATTCAAATTGGGTTTGAATAATAACACAAAGGGCGACAACTTTCATGTTTATCAAAATTGCTGATTTTAATGTTTAAAGGTTCAAAACTATATTCAAAATATATTTTCACATTAAACAAATATGTACTAAAAAGTCTATGCGGTGCAGTTGGTCGATGCTTGTGTTAAAAACCTAGGGGACTCGGGTTTGAAATCCAGTAAGAGCTAGAAAGAGGGATTTCTTTTCCATATGAAAATGTCTTTTGTAACGATAAATTTCGTCACCAATTCCTTATATTTGTGACGAAAATTTACATCACCGATGTGACCCATCGGTGATGAATTTTTTCGTTGCCAAAAGGAATCATTGAGGACAAAAAATTCCATCGTCAAAAAAGCACAATTGGTGAGGAAAAAATTTCGTTACCAATTATTCATTTTTTGGTGACAAAATATTTCATCATTTAAAAGAACTATAGGTGATGAAAAATAGATTTCGTCACTAGGTAGAAATCATCGACAACTTTTAGTCGACAAAACTTTTTTCGTCACCTATATTATTTGTGACGAAAAACATGCAATTTGTGACGATTTTCATTTGTCACCCAATGTAATTTTTCTTGTAGTGTATCATGAAAATTGTGGAATATTTGAGACAATTGTGTAGTGTAGTGGTCTGTTATATCTATACAGGTTTCATCCACCTCAGTTCCCAAGTTCTGCCTCCACCACGTTACTGGGTTCCGCCTAAACATGGATTATTTTCTTAAATATGTCATGAAATTCATGGATCACTTGTCTCAAATTTTTTTTTGTAGTTGATGGTACTTTGAAGATAGGTTTTCATATTTTGGAAGAACTGTAGTAAGTTTTCGGTCGAAATATTGGGTTGCAATAGGTGTCATTGTAAGTATTATATTTTATAAAATTTGTCATGTTTGAACTCACTTGTATCATATTTTACAAAATTTGTCATGTTTGAACTCACTTGTATCATATTTTATAAAATTTGTCATGTTTGTGAAACTTGTCATATTTGAACTCATTTGTTTCATGGTAGTAATCCATTAGTTATCTTTTTTTCCCAGATGAATAAAATTTATTGAATCTTTATTTCTTATGAAATAATTTGTTGAAATAGGTCATGGATAATTGTTGGAATAGGTCATGAAAGAGATGACATATATTTTAATAAATCATGAAACTGGTAGGTTTATGGACAAAAAAAAAAAATCATGAATTGCATAAATAGGTCATAAAAATTAGATCATGAAATATTTTGATTTTAGGAAAGAAAAATTGGAGAGAGAATAATAGTTTTATTTTAAGTTTTTTATTTAGATTTTAGGGGAGAGAAAATTGAGCGAGAAGATTAGGAGCAAAAAAGATTTGAAAGATAGGAGATAGATAGCAAGATAAACTAGAAAATGGAGAGAGAATGATTTGAAGGATTATGAGAGAGAAAAGGTAATCTAGAGTTTATTTGAATTTGAGGATGAAAAAATAAGTTTTTAAACTCATTTGGATGAAGACTTGAGTATCTATGTAGGGCATGACGTCTATTTATGTCCCCTCTTTTAAAATGGCTATTTTTTTTCTTTTTTCTTTTTTTTTTTTTTCGGGGAGGGGTGGGGGTAAATCGAAAATTCTAAAATGGCTATTCAACTGGGCACGTGTGTCTCAAAAATAAATTGGGTATAAAACCTTGCTATATACCTCGGACTTATGAGGAACCATCAGACATGTGCTTTTGTGGGGCGTGGGAGTTGCCATGTCTTCAACGGCTATGATTTTCTTTGGGGAAAGAGGCATCTGAAAATGAGATGGTGGGGGAGAAAAAGGAAAGAAAAAAGAGCCTTTTATTGACAATAGGAGGAATCTTCATGGTTCTCGGCAGACTCGGCCCTGAGATTTTCGAGGTCTGTAGACACCTCAATCCGGACCTTGGAAGTTCTTTGAACGCCCTGATGATGGAATAAAAGGAAACAATATCTTTGCGAGCTTGAATAAAGGACTTCCTTAACCCAAAAACCTAGATAAGCCCAAAAAGCTCTGGATTAGACGTATCTTACCGCACGGAATACTTCTACACCGCGCGGCATAATAAAACTTATTACGTTGCACAAGGTCATGAGGTTAACTGCATGGCATTTTAGGGAAAAGTTCCGACTGGCTCAGTAAGCTGTTGGTCATGCCCAGCCATAGCTACAAAATGGCTTAGCTGAAAAAGCACTTCTAGCCCGCCTAGAAAGCACCTCCCTCATTTGAATTCGAAATCCTTGGCTTTTGCCTAAAAATACACCCCTCCACTCAAGAGAAAGAGGCCCCTGGGCTCCCCAAACTTTCTCTCTTCTCTCGCCTTTGCATCCCCTTTCTATTTCCAAGCCTTGAGAAGTGTTGTCCTGAAAAGACATTCTTTAGGCATTTTTCTTCTCAAAATGCTCCATTTTTCTCTTCACAATCAAAATTAGTCTTTTACTCACTTTGAGACTTAACTACCAAAAATACCCAATAACTACTCACACCCATACTCATCCTTTCTCACCTGATCTTATCCACACTCATCCATTATTATCCATCATCATTCAAGCTCAAGATCAAAGGTAAAAACCAAGTTTCCTTGGGCTAGGCCCTGTCCTAGCCCTAAGGGGACTTTTTCTATAGTCAGGCTTAACCCTCTTTGGGTTTAAGACTGACTTAAAAACTATTTTCAAAAACTAAAGCAGTCATTGTACTGGGCATACCATGTCACACAGCGTTCTGATGCGTCACAGGGCATAGCATACTTAGACGCGCGGTCCTTCATTAGTTACTGTTTATTTGTTTAAGCCGTTTGGATCATGGCTATTCTTCATCAGATTTGCTTGTGTTGCTGAGATACTGTCATCTGTACTTTCAGAACAAGACCATATCTACAAGCCATGTGTCATTTTTGAAACAGGGTTTGCTTGATCACCTCGGGTGATCGAATGCATCGAAGTTATTTTATCTCCATGGCTTGAAGAAATGGTGTTGTTCCCAAGATGGATTAGTAGTTGTGAATTTTATGATATTTTTAAAGAATGTCGCATGGGATATGCAATACACCAGGCATTGTTCTGGGTACTGATAACAGTCTGATGGCAGAGTAGGTAAACCACACGGTATATCATAAGGCCGTGCATGGCATTATGGTAATCCGTGCAGTAATGGTTTTGATCTGGACAATTTGCTGATTAGTTATTTTTTATTTCACAATATCATACTCTTATCATTTCTGCACAGACAACACCACGTGCACATTAACGTGATATATCTTCCCATGTCCCTTCCCCCCTTGTTTATTAAAGAGTTCTATTTTTCAAAAGATGCACAGAATTTTCCCCCTTTTTAAAAAAATGTTTAGTAGAGACCGGTTTTGCCGGGTGAGCAGGGTGCTTTTTCAACAAAACCTTCCCCGTTCTTAACGTGGCTTCCGAACCCAAAATCTCAACATTTTCACTAGACCAAAAGCCTTTCTTTTCAAAACAAACTCTCAGTTTCTTGGATTATCCATCTCAAAAATCCAGGAGGCAACTCTTCAACCGTGCCGAGCAGGGGAGTCCACAGTAGCAGCTCAACTGGGGATGCTATATTATTCGAAACTTTGAAAAAAAAATTTCAAAGAATTGAATAATTTCGAGAGCCAAGCTTGAAAGACATTTTCAAAGGGGACTTTCAATATCTTTTGGAAAATAAAACCTTTTATCATGCACACTCTGCACCGCACAAACCTCGCTAGTATGTTCTGGAAATCTTGCCCGGTTCGCTGGTGATAAGCTCTCTCGGGATACCTAGCAACCCTAGACCGTGATGAGCCATCGTACTGCCCGACCATTGTCTTGCAATATATACACTTGACAATTGGAAGTATATCTTGGCTCTAGTCCAAGGAACCCTGCTTAGACCAAAACCGGCATTTGCACTAGTACATAACCATAGAACCTTCCTAATTAAGACAGGAACCCACGATTAGGACATATGTTATATATCCTGTTTACATGCACCGCTTTTCTGTATGAACATATCATTCATGCCTCATTGCATCCTGCAGGCTAGATAATAGGGTTCCCTTAGGATTCTTCATCTCCTCCAGGTCTGTCCAGGAGACTCTAAATCCATAGAGTTTGAGATACCTACGGTGTTTGTCGTGCTCGAACGACTCCCTTGATCTAGGACTAACCTTAAATGTGTATGTATCTAGATTCCGGTAGTCATATTGCTTTGCATCAGATGGTCAAGGTAAGGAGGTTGGCTCTGGTTCCGAAGCATTCGGAATTTAACCTGCCTGACAGCACCTACCCAGATTATCGAAAATCTTCTGTACGAACACCTTAAGTGAGGTCTAGATCACGGTAGCTCCTAGGTTTAGTCTCTAGAAGGCACGCAGAAGGCAGGGCAAGCATTCGAGATTAGTTGTGAGTTGATCCTTTTTGCTTTATTGTCAGCTCTGAAACATTGGTCACCTACGAGAAGAAACTGTACCCAATTGGTTTTATCCACTCTAAAGACTGGTTTGCATAGACACCTTGGAAGGCACTCAGTTATTTGAGGTTCAGGTAGTACAGGAAAGACAACCGTTAGCAGAAACATCACGAGAACCGCTAACAGAAATCCTGCCTGAAAATCCCGTACCAATGGCTGATCAAGGAAATGGGGTAGAGGAGCTCAGGCAAAATATGGCCGCTTTGGATGCCCAACTCATGCAGTCCATTGCCAATGTCGACGCACAACTCAAGGCTTCCGTTGCATCCATGTCGAATGACATGATCATGATAGTGGAAACTATGCAAGAAATTAGAGATAATCTTCAAACCAAGCCTCATCCACAGTCTGAGCAGCCCAAAGAAGAAGCGCCTGTTACAGATCCCAAGCTGGCCACTCTTATTATCAAAATCAGCAAGCTAGAGAAGTCTATTCAAGAAACTAAGCGACTTGGGAAAGGAGAGGTTGACATAAACAAGCTGTGCTTATTCCCCAACGCCAAACTACCGGAAAAATTCAACGGCGTGGACTTTGTGAAGTTTGACGGCACTGGTGATCCAAAGGCGCACCTTCAGGGGTATGTTGGGTCTCTCACCATGCGAGGAATCGAAAAGGAAGCTATGGCGCAACTGTTCTATGAGTCTCTGTCCGGTACCGCCTTGCAATGGTTCCATACTCTCAAACCATCCAAGAAAAGGACTTGGGAAGATATTGGGACAGCCTTTGTAGCCCAATATGACTTCAATGTCAATGTAGGGGGATGAAAACAATTAATGCTTCAGATCTCCTTGGATTGCAACGGCTTATTCGTGCCTTTTCACCGGAACCCTAATTCTTCGTCAGTACCCTAGTCTGCAAAACAGACAAGGGATGAGTGCACCTTTGCCTCTCGTAGCAAAGGCCCTCCAATGCCTAAGTTAGTATCACGTACTTGTCAATAAACCCTAATTATCAATAGGAGAATATCAGAATGCAACATATTGCGTACCTTTTGCCTCTAGGTTTACCTCATATTTATAGATTTGCGTATGCTTACTGCCCAAGCATCCCTGTTGCCCTAGGATTCATATCTCATATAGGAAACCCTGGATATCTAGGATTCTCGTTTTCCTTAGCAATTCATTATAAAAGAGTCCTTTTAGGATTCCTTTCCATTAAAAGCCGAACATCCCATTCTCATTGGGTATCTTTCTTAGATCCTATATTCTTGGGATCTCATCCATGACTACTCTGGAATCTTCCTGAGTACTTCCTCTGCTCTTGCTTTTGATTGGAACTCTTTTCTTGTTTGGCTGTATCGTAGCCGAACAGTCTGCCTGGACCAGCCTTCACATGTAACTTGGTCCAAGGTAATCGAAATGTCTTTATCTGTCGAACAGTTAGGTTTCACCAATGACTTCTCATTTTATTGGCCTTTATCGCCGTTCAACGCACTGATCGGCGATACGACCTGTCCAATCTTTCACGTGTTCTTATACACCACATGTTCGACAACTAGATGTATCTGTTCGGGAATACCTCCCTACAATTGCTCCCCAGCTTTACATATTTTCCACTGTTCGGGGATAATGGGTGATGCTTTAGAGACAAACGTTTAGACCGAATTTCCTTTGATACCGAGCAGTCATAGTATTTAATACTTATTGATGCTTTTTGGCACCTTTGTCATTATACCATTTCGGGGTAGTGACTCCACATGGCATGTTTCATATGCCTTTCATTAATTTTGAACTGACGTTTTATCAAACGTCGTCAGAACGGTACTTGCTTTTCGTTATTTTAACTTGTAACGGCATGAAACGAGACGTTTCGTCTCCGTCTCTTTCACTTAAATCCCAAAGAGGATACTTTGGGATTTTTCTCCAAAGCTTGAACCCTCTCTTTCTCTCTCTAAAACCAGGCGAATATATTCCGCCTCACATCCACCATCGCCGTCGTCTGCAAATTCGATTGCATCCCAGGGAACCACTGCAATAGTTTCGTAAGACTTCTTATTCTTGCTCCTTCTTGCGTCTTATTCTGAGATTCGATCCAGATTTTGGTTTTTAGGGTTTCAATTTGCACCTAGTTTCCGATTCTATCCTGCCTCTTCCAGTTATGTTGATCAAATGCCTGCAATTCAAGATTAAATATGGGCTTCGTGTTGGGAAGCGTGCCTAACATAAGTGGGGGTAGATTCTCCCTTCTGGGAAGTAACGATTTGCCGAGCACCCGTGCCCAGGGTATTCAGGAACCAACAGAGCATCTAGAGGATGACATCGAACATCAGATCGAAGAATTTGCTAATGCTGAGGAAGATGTGCACCCTGTTCAATCACCTGTTCGGGATTCAACCCTTGAGCCTATTAACTTGGAGGAGAATGCAACCGAAGGTGATACCACTGTGGAATTCAGTGCAAAGGTACCAGACAGAACACCTTCAGATGTCCAGAACATGGATTAACTTTGGTAAGGTTGCTTGAAAACTCCTTTAAAACAATTTGGCTGGTCCTACGTGACCATGATATTCGAGCCCTGCGTGGCATCAGTACTTTCTCTATTTTGGTAATACAGGTATTCGACCCTTTGTGGCATAACTATACAATTTGCTCGGCTCCTCTAGTATTTGCATATGTTTGGATGCAAATAGATTTATCTAAGTATTTCGTACTTGGATCCGTTTAATCACATATCTGCTTGTGTATAAGCATTCAGTACTTTAGCAAATCCTGTGAACATCATTCCATTTTTTGTTTTAGATTTTTAAACGTCTTTCTAAGTTTCTCGTACTTAAATGCTTTTCTAAAGTCTCTCAGACTTTTAAGTTTCACGTACTTAAAAACTATACAAGTGTTTCATACTTTACAAACCATACAAGTTTTTCATACTTGTACTCTTTAAGTTTCATGTACTTACAAATCATACAAGTTTTTCATACTTGTACTTTTTAAGTTTTACGTACTTAAATGTATAGGTGTCTGTTCCCTGCTCCCCAATACAAATAAGGGAAATGAAGCCCGTAGTTCGTATTTTTAAGACAAATACAAAGAATGCAATATTTATACTTCAAAAAATGATTTCATTCATAATCTGTGAAACACAAGAGGGCGTTATTCGTACCAGTAACGCCCCTGAATTTTGGTCAATAAAAATTTCGTTAAATATTTGAATTTTATTTGAATTTCTTATTTTCTCTTGAGTGACTATATGATTTCTCGTTTATTTCATCGTAGTTAGATTTTGGTCTCGACTAGAAACCCTACGTGACCGATTTAGTTAATTTCCCACCGACTAGTTGGAGGAACCGAGCAACCAAGTCACCTAGTTACTAGATGAACCTTTTGGACCTTTTAAAACTTTTGAACCTTTTGCTTTTACCCATTGGTCCATAATGGTTAGGGTAATCTTTGTCCATTGGACAATAGGCCCCCCATTTAAATATTTTGGTAAGTACAAGATATAGTATTTTAATGGGTTATAAACACATGTGCAAAGTACATTTATTTTTTGTTTATTGGGAATTCTCCCACCCCTCCATTATCCATTGGTTAATAACCACAAGGGTAATTTTTGTCCATTGGATAATAAACTTTTTTTTTTAAAAAAGTACATGTAGTCTTTTCAAAATTTAATTTTAATAAAAGGTACTTGTACTCTTTTGTCCATTGGTTATTAACCGCAAGGGGAATTATTATCCATTGGGTAATAACCGTTAGGGAAGTTAGTAACCCTTGGATAATAGAGGCTTTTGACCAAATAAAGCACCGATGTGACTAGGAAACCTTCCAAATAAAGTTGATTTGACTTGTACTTTATTGTTATTTTAATGGGGAGAATCCTAGTCTTTCAATTGGGGTACTTGGTACCACACCTAATTTAATATAAGACTTTTGTCACATGCTTTAAAAGTACTCCTTGATTATTTTAATATAAAAGTTTCCTAGCAGCTATTGTCCATTGGACAATAGAAGTTAGGGGATTTATTATCACTTGGGTAATAGCCCAAATCTTTCTCCTAAGTACTTTGTTGTTATTTTATATTGGGGTTTTGTACCCATTGGATTAATTTATTGGGGAGTTAATCTTCCTAGAGTACATTAGTACACTAGTTTATATTAATCAACCATGTGCCAATTTATTTGTTTATTTGGAAATCTTAACCCTTAAGTTTGTTTGATTCAAAAGTACCAAAAGTACCTTTTGTTTATTGTTTTCTTGTACTTGGTATATATATATATATATGTGTGTGTGTGTGTGTGTGTGTACTTGAGAGAGAGAGAGAGAGAGAGAACCCGAGAGAGAGAGAGAGAGAGAGAGGAGGAAAGAGAGAAGAAGATGGGTTGTACTTTGACTTGACCTTCCTCATCTTTCAAATCCTTGGTGATTCTTTCTCCTAACCAAACATAACTCTCCATTGTACTTCTAGGATTTGTCCAAGACTAAATCTTGTACCGTTGTCTCCAAATCTTCCAACAAATCTTCCATAATCCCATCCAAGGACAATCTAGTCATGCAAGCCTTGGATTTAGACCTTGATCTTCCAAGATTGCTTGCCATGTGTCAAAATTTAAGGTGGAGAGAGAGAGAGAGAGGGCATACCTTTGCCTATAAATAGCAAGCCATTCCAAGCATTGAACTCACACCTTCTCATTGCTCTTCCTTCTCCCTAGAAATTCTTGTTCTTTCTTTTGTTCTTCCTTTGTTCTTGAGTGTTCTTGAGTTCTTCAGGAAACTCATCCTAAGCCGCCACTAGACCGCCACTAGACCGCCCTTCGATCCATAAAGTAGAGTAGTGTTAGTCAAGTAGAAGTTTCGAGAGACACCTTTCTCTTTTGAAGCTACCGGAGACCACCGTAGGAAGTTACTCTGTCCGACCGCCGACTAACCTTCCATAGCTGACTACCGCCAAGAAGTAAGGTAGTTATCCATATCTTCCACCCCAAGTATAAAGTAGGAATACCTTATCTCTATTCTTAAGTATAACGTAGGTACCCTTACTTGATGAATACGTAGATTATTTACCATGTGAATCAAAGTATTCTTATTTTGATCTTTCAAAGAATGTTGAGTTGCATTTATGAATTGCTTGTCTTACTTGTGGTGTGATAAAGCATAAGTGATTTCACTCCAAAGACGTCCGTACATGTGGCGTTGTGCTTTTAATA
Organism: Rhododendron ovatum; assembly: GCA_019656835.1. Classification (NCBI taxonomy): domain Eukaryota; kingdom Viridiplantae; phylum Streptophyta; class Magnoliopsida; order Ericales; family Ericaceae; genus Rhododendron; species Rhododendron ovatum. Next base: position 31,608,510 of record CM033798.1, on the reverse strand, counting down.
AAGCATAAGTGATACACTCCAAAGGCGTCCGTACATGTGGCGTTATGCTATAAGTAGTGATTTAACATGATAAGTAATATAGAATTGGATGATCTTGTTAGTGTGTTTCACGCTTACTTTTGTCCTATCGTGGAGTCTATGCATGATAACGTGACACGAGAACTGAGGTAGTAGAAACATAACACCTAGGGTGTGGTTAATAAAAGAAAATGTTTTTCGAGGAAGAAAATATTTTGAAACTACATAATGACCAATTTTTGGTGGCATTATGTGTGTGCGTTGTGTGCCAATGGGAACCCGGGACGGCGGAACCATTGCGAGGATACTCGGGAGACCTGAACGGCGGAACCGAGGTTGGGTGAGTTAAACGAATGATTTTTGAAATGTTTTTGAAAACCGCAATGTGGCCGGACATGGTAGCCCATTGTGTGGTGTGTGTTTTGTGTGCCAATGGGAACCCGGGACGGCGAAACCATTGTGAGGATACTCAGGAGTCCGGAATGGCAGAACCGAGGTTGGGTGTGTGCTTGGTTATCCGCGTTACGAAGCCAATGCAATGTGTGCCAATGGGAGCCCGGGACGGCGGAACCATTGTGAGGATACTCGGGAGACCGGAACGGGGGAACCGAGGTTGGGTGAGTTAAACGAATGATTTTTGAAATGTTTTGAAAACCGTAATGTGGCCGGACTTGCCCATTGTGTGGTGTGTGTTTTGTGTGCCAATGGGAGACCGGGACGGCGGAACCATTGTGAGGATACTCGGGAGACCGGAACGGCAGAACCGAGGTTGGGTGTGTAGCTTGGTTATCCGCGGTACGGAGCCAATGCAAATGATTTTGAAAAGGTTGGGTGTGTAGCTTGGTTATCCGCGGTACGGAGCCAATACAAATGATTTTTGAATACAAATGATTTTCAAAGGTTGATTTGTAAATGATAATGTTGACACGGTCTACGATGAGTCGCGTAGGAGAAACAAAGAGAATCTTGGACACCAACGATAGTTGATTAATGAATGAGGATGTGTTATTGTTAACTGTGTATATACGTATCATGTGGAAATTGATATTTTATTATAGCCTTGTTTGTAAGTTAAGGTTGGTGGGTAAGGATTTTCCTATTGAGCATTGTAGCTCACGGTGTTGCCTTTTGGTGACCCTGACATATTATATTGGTGGTGACGCTGGTATAATGTGTCAGACCTTGTAGTTATTCAAGATGAACAGTTCACCGTGGAAGCCTTGGAGCTGAGGAGCTTGCTAGGATGGAGGAGCAAGAGGAGCTGTAGTTAGGAACCCTAGAACCCCCTTCATTTGTGTAAATATTGAACTCCTGTTGAGAGTTTGTTGTAATAACAAGCCAGACTCCATTTGATTTTATGAATAAAATGTCCTTTTAACGTATCCAAAATTCAGGGCGTTACAGCTTGGTATCAGAGCTTTAGGTTCAAAACCTCGGCCATGGGTAGAATGGGTAGAACCACGATATAAGTTTGACCGTTGCACCGTCGTGAATTGAGTTTAAGTTTACCATCCCAAATTGGGTGGGATTCTGTCAAAACAATCTTCGGATTGAAGCAAGGCACGAAAATTGGCAGTACGGCTGAGCTGGGAATTTTTGAACAATTGGATGAGGACTTAAATCAAAGAATCGAAAGTGGAACATAAATTTGAAATCTTCTTAAGTGATTACCCTATCGTAGGATATTCCTAATTGAGGTTGAAACTTTTTTCTTCTAGATGAAATATCTAGTCGATATTCTAGCCGAAGCCTATCAACCCAGAAATACCATAGAAACCCTGACAGCCCAGAAACTGGAAGATCCCGACTTTATGGCCGCTGTACTTGCAGAAAAGAGAGATTTCCAAAGAATGCAGCAGAATACCCCTATTCCCGTGGAGGAGGACCCTTGGTTTCCTGTGATGTTTCCTATCTTGTCTGCTTTCTATGAGTACTTCGGTGTCTTACCCCCGATGGATAACTTTGAGGTTGGAGTTACGGAGGAAGAAGTCGAAGGTGATAAGGATACCAATGAGGTGACTGAGGAGGAAAACCTGTTAGGTGAAGAGAATCTCGAGGAGGACGAGACCCCAAAAGATCCGTGAAGGCCAAGGATACTACCTAGGTGCACCTAGAATAAATCTAGTAACCATTGTAATCGTTCGGGATGTAGGATGTTAAGGATTAGGACCGTCTCAGCTTGTATTAGAGAATCTGGTTCTAATCTATTTGTTTTGTAGTAGAACTCTATGTTTATGTTTGTAATTCTATGCTTATGTTGTATGATGTTCTTATCTATGAAAAACCTACTTTATTTTTAAAGAGTACCGTTGCATACTATTTGTTAAACTACTTTTGACTTTTGAAAGATAGACCATTTGCAAAAAGAAAATTTGTTATAGTAAACAAAAACCCCTTTTCGATTTTCCCTCGTAGATTGTTAATACGCGCCGCGGATTAGGATACGAGCACGGAGAACCCTCTAACGCGAACCCCGACCTGGCCCAAAATCGTGCAAGCATTCATAGCTGCTTGAACGCCAACCGCCAAAACCAAAAACCACGACGATGGATCTGTGACCCGAACTCAAGCGATGAACGAGTTCTGCAAACGTCGACCTCCGACCTTTCATGAGGACGCCAACCCTGTCGTGGCCGAGACGTGGCTGAATGAGGTCAAGATGATCCTCAGCACCTTCGGAGTTACCCAGAACGAAGATCGTGTGGCCTTAGCCACGTACTAGTTGGGAGGGAGTATAGCTGTTAATTTAGTGTGTAGAGGGTGCGAGAAAGAAGTAGCGAATCTACGCCTGACCTGCGACCTCAGAGTAATCGACATGGCGGATATCGACGTAATCCTAGGATTGGATTGGCGATCAATGCATCGAGCAGTCATAGACTGTCATCAAAGGATGGTGACAGCTTATACCCTAGAAGGGACTCGATTCCTTTTAAGGGGGATAGACGGACAGCAAGTTCGGCGACGAAAAGATCAAGGTGGCAAAATCCACTACTTGGATGGCCGCTAGTTTCCAGTAAGGAGAAGCCAATAGAATGGAAGTGGGATTACCATGCGTCGTGTGCAAATACGCTAATGTTTTCCCTGAAGAGCTTCCTGGCATACCATCCCTAGGAGAGATAGATTTCTCCATAGAATCCAACCGGAGACAGCACCAATTTCTATGACGACATACCAAAAGACCCCTGCAGAACTAAGGGAGATCAAGACCCAATTGCATGAGCTATTGGACTGGGGGCCTATCAAGCCGAGTACGTTACCATGGGAAGCACCGACGTTGTTCGAGAACAAGAAAGAAGGCACGCTTTGACTGTGAGAGGTTAGGAAGGTTTACACTTCCGTGACTGCATAGGTTCTTTCACTGCCTTCGTTCATAATATCCGAGTTCATAGAGTACCGCAAGGATTAGCTGCTGAAATCCACTTATTTCCGGAATGAGGATGGAATACTCATGCCTTACTATTGGGGACCCATTGTTTCCTACTTTTGGAAATAGGTTTAATATCGAGAAGCATGAGGGTTCAACAAAGGATGTACTAGGAACGCTTAAGGGATGCTTGTCCGCATGATGATATTTGGTAGAGGTTCTGCATATGGTGTTGGTATTTACGGTGGAGACCTTACCAAAGGCGTACGATGAGGCAAGCTGTTCGACGGCAGAAACAACTTCAACCCCATCTCATTAAGCAAGTGATGAGGCTTAATTCGATTAATGGTGACCTACTTCTAAATTTTTAAGGGGGATAGTCGATGATTCCGAGATCGGTTTAGCAACCTAGTCTAACCTATAGCTGCGTGCCAATTTCGGGGACGAAATTGTTTTAAGGGGGATAGATTGTAACGCCCCTAAATTTTGGTCAATAAAAATTTTGTTAAATATTTGAATTTTATTTGAATTTCTTATTTTCTCTTGAGTGACTATATGATTTCTCGTTTATTTCATCATAGTTAGATTTTGGTCTCGACTAGAAACCCTATGTGACCGATTTAGTTAATTTCCCACCGACTAGTTGGAGGAACCGAGCAACCAAGTCACCTAGTTACTAGATGAACCTTTTGGACCTTTTGAAATTTTTGAACCTTTTGCTTTTACCCATTGGTCCATAATGGTTAGGGTAATCTTTGTCCATTGGACAATACGCCCCCCATTTAAATATTTTGGTAAGTACAAGATATAGTATTTTAATGGGTTATAAACACAGGTGCAAAGTACATTTATTCTTTGTTTATTGGGGATTCTCCCACCCCTCTATTATCCATTGGTTAATAACCACAAGGGTTATTTTTGTCCATTGGATAATAAACTTTTTTTTTTTAAGAAAGTACATGTAGTCGTTTCAAAATTTTATTTTAATAAAAGGTACTTGTACTCTTTTGTCCATTGGTTATTAACCGCAAGAGAAATTATTATCCATTGGGTAATAACCGTTAGGGAAGTTAGTAACCCTTGGATAATAGAGGCTTTTGACCAAATAAAGCATCGATGTGACTAGGGAACCTTCCAAATAAAGTTGATTTGACTTGTACTTTATTGTTATTTTAATGGGGAGAATCCTAGTCTTTTAATTGGGGTATTTGGTACCACACCTAATTTAATATAAGACTTTTGTCACATGCTTTAAAAGTACTCCTTCATTATTTAATATAAAAGTTTTCTAGTAGCTATTGTCCATTGGACAATAGAAGTTAGGGGATTTATTATCCCTTGGGTAATAGCCCAAATCTTTCTCCTAAGTACTTTGTTATTATTTTATATTGGGGTTTTGAACCCATTGGATTAATTTATTGGGAAGTTGATCTTCCTAGAGTACATTAGTACACTAGTTTATTTTAATCAAACATGTGCCAATTTATTTGTTTATTTGGAAATCTTAACCCTTAAGTTTCTTTGATTCAAAAGTACCAAAAGTACCTTTTGTTTATTGTTTTCTTGTACTTGGTATATATATATATGTGTGTGTGTGTGTACTTGAGAGAGAGAACCCGAGAGAGAGAGAGAGAGAGAGAGAGAGAGGAGGAAAGAGAGAAGAAGATGGGTTGTACTTTGACTTGACCTTCCTCATCTTTCAAATCCTTGGTGAATCTTTCTCCTAACCAAACATAACTCTCCATTGTACTTCTAGGATTTGTCCAAGACTAAATCTTGTACCATTCTCTCCAAATCTTCCAACAAATCTTCCATAATCCCATCCAAGGACAATCTAACCGTGCAAGCCTAGGATTTAGACCTTGATCTTCCAAGATTGCTTGCCATGTGTCAAAATTTGAGCTAGAGAGAGAGAGAGAGGGGCCGGCCTTGGGAGAGAAGAGAGGGCATACCTTTGCCTATAAATAGCAAGCCATTCCAAGCATTGAACTCACACCTTCTCATTGCTCTTCCTTCTCTCTAGAAATTCTTGTTCTTTCTTTTGTTCTTCCTTTGTTCTTGAGTGTTCTGGAGTTCTTTAGGAAACTCATCCTAAGCCGCCACTAGACCGTCACTCGACCACGCTTCGATCCATAAGGTAGAGTAGTGTTAGTCAAGTAGAAGTTTCGAGAGACACCTTTCTCTTTCAAAGCTACCAGAGACCACCGTAGGAAGTTCCTCCGTCCGACCGCCGACTAACCTTCCATAGCCGACTACCGCCAAGAAGTAAGGTAGTTATCGATATCTTCCACCCCAAGTATAAAGTAGGAATACCTTATCTTTATTCTTAAGTATAACGTAGGTACCCTTACTTGATGAATACGTAGATTATTTACCATGTGAATCGAAGTATTCGTATTTTGATCTTTCAAAGAATGTTGAGTTGCATATATGAATTGCTTGTCTTACTTGTGGTGTGATAAAGCATAAGTGATTTCACTCCAAAGACGTCCGTACATGTGGTGTTGTGCTTTTAATAAAGCATAAGTGATACACTCCAAAAGGCGTCCGTACATGTGGCGTTATGCTATAAATAGTGATTTAACATGATAAGTAATATAGAATTGGATGATCTTGTTAGTGTGTTTCACGCTTACTTTTGTCCTACCGCGGAGTCTATGCATGATAATGTGACACGAGAACCGAGGTAGTAGAAACATAACACCTAGGGAGTGGTTAATAAAAGAAAAATGTTTTTCGAGGAAGAAAATATTTTGAAACTACATAATGACCAGTTTTGGGTGGCATTATGTGTGTGTGTTGTGTGCCAATGGGAACCCGGGACGGCGGAACCATTGTGAGGATACTCGGGAGACCGGAACGGCGGAACCGAGGTTGCGTGAGTTAAACGAATGATTTTTGAAATGTTTTTGAAAACCGCAATGTGGCCGGACATGGTAGCCCATTGTGTGGTGTGTGTTTTGTGTGCCAATGGAAACCCGGGATGGCGGAACCATTGTGAGGATACTCGGGAGTCCAGAACGGCGGAACCGAGGTTAGGTGTGTGCTTGGTTATCCGCGTTACGGAACCAATGCAATGTGTGCCAATGGGAGCCCGGGACGGCGGAACCATTGTGAGGATACTCGGGAGACCGGAGCGGCGCAACCGAGGTTGGGTGAGTTAAATGAACGATTTTTGAAATGTTTTGAAAACCGCAATGTGGCCGGACTTGCCCATTGTGTGGTGTGTGTTTTGTGTGCCAATGGGAGATGGGGACGGCGGAACCATTGTGAGGATACTCGGGAGACTGGAACGGCGGAACCAAGGTTGGGTGTGTAGCTTGGTTATCCGCGGTACGGAGCCAATGCAAATGATTTTGAAAAGGTTGGGTGTGTAGCTTGGTTATTCGCGGTACGGAGCCAATGCAAATGATTTTTGAATACAAATGATTTTCAAAGGTTGATTTGTAAATGATAATGTTGACACGGTCTACGATGAGTCGCGTAGGAGAAACAAAGAGAATCTTGGACACCAACGATAGTTGATTAATGAATGAGGATGTGTTATTGTTAACTGTGTATATACGTATCATGTGGAAATCGATATTTTATTATAGCCTTGTTTGTAAGTTAAGGTTGGTTGGTAAGGATTTTCCTATTGAGCATTGTAGCTCATGGTGTTGCCTTTTGGTGACCCTGACATATTATATTGGTCGTGACGCTGGTATAATGTGTCAGACCTTGTAGTTATTCAAGATGAACAGTTCACCGTGGAAGCCTTGGAGCTGAGGAGCTGGCTAGGATGGAGGAGCAAGAGGAGCTGTAGTTAGGAACCCCAGAACCCCCTTCATTTGTGTAAATATTGAACTCCTATTGAGAGTTTGTTGTAATCAAGCCAGACTCCATTTGATTTTATGAATAAAATGTCCTTTTAACGTACCCAAAATTCGGGGCATTATAGTACCCCTTGAAACTAAAATATTAAAATCAAAAAACTAGAATACGGGAATTATATTCGTAATTCCCACACAATCACGTAGTGCAATTAAAAATAGAACTCAATGCTTCTAAATAAATAATTTTCGTAGATTATGGACATTCCAAGGCCTCGGAATTAGATTACCATCCAGATCTGCCAATCTATAGGCCCCTATGCCTACAATCTCAGTTACTCGATACGGGCCTTCCCAGTTGGCCCCCAGCTTGCCTTCGTTGGGCACCTTGGTGTTGCCGAGCACCTTCCGTAGTACGAGGTCTCAAACACCAAATTCTCGAGGATGAACGTGCTTATTATAGCTCTTCATCAACTATTCCTGGTAGGAAGCCAGATGGACCAAGGCCCTTTCCCTCCGTTCCTCAGCGAGATCAAGCACAATTTCAAGGGCCCTATCTGTAACGCCCCAGAATATTGGTCAGTAAAAATTTCGTTAAATATTTGAATTTTATTTGAATTACTTATTTTCTCTTGAGTGGCTATATAATTTCTTGTTAATTTTCGTCGTAGTTAGATTATGGTCATTTGTTAAACTCTTGACTAGAAACCCTACGTAACCAATTTAGTTAGTTTCTAACCAACTAGTTGGAGGAACCGAGCAACCAACTCACCTAGTTACTAGATGAACCTCTTGAACATTTTGGACCTTTTGAACCTTTGCCTTTATCCATTGGTCCATACTGGTTAGGGTAATTTTTGTCCATTGGACAATAAAACTTTTTAATATTTAAATCAAAGTACACATAGTCTTTTTAGAATCTTATTTTAAAATAAAAGGTACTTGTGCTCTTTTATCCATTGGTTATTAACCGCAAGAAGAATTATTATCCATTGGGTAATAACCATTAGGAAAGTTAGTGACCCTTGGATAATAGATACTTTTGACCAAATAAAGTACCGATGTGACTAGAGAACCTTCCAATAAAGTTAATTTGACTTGTACTTTATTATTATTTTAATGGGGAGAATCCTAGTCTTTTTATTTAATTGGGGTACTTGGTACCACACCTAATTTAATATAAGGCTTGTGTCACATGCTTTAAAAGTACTCCTTGATTATTTTAATATAAAATTTTCCTAGTAGCTACTGTCCATTGGACAATAGAAGTTAGGGGATTTAGTATCCATTGGGTAATAGCCCAAAATCTCTCTCCTAAGTACTTTTTATTATTTTATATTGGGGTTTTGTACCCAATTGGATTAATTTATTGGGGAGTTGATCTTTCTAGAGTACATTAGTACACTAGTTTATTTATTTAAAGGGGCATGTGGCCTTATTGGATTTCTTTAATGGGATTTTTGATTTGGAAAAATCTTGTACCTTAGTACTTTCTTATTCTTTCTTGTATATATATATATATATATGTAGTAGTAAGAGAGAGAGAGAGAGAGAGAGAGAGAGAGAAACCCGAGAGAGAGAGAGGGAGAGAGAGAGCCGAGAGAGAGAAGGAGAGGGAGAGAGAGAGAGAGAGAAGGAAAAAGAGAGGAAGATTGGTTTGTACCTTCCTTGATCTTTCTTCATGCTTGGTGAAATCTTTCTCCTAGCCAAACTTAACTTCCATTTGTACTTCTATGATTTGTTTAAAACCAAATCTTGTACCATTGTCTCCAAATCTTCCAACAAATCTTCCATAATCCATCCAAGGACAAATCTTAGCCATGCAAGCCTAGGATTTAGACCTTGATCTTTCAAAGATTGCATGCCATGTGTCAAAAATTGAGGAATGAGAGAGAGAGAGGGGGGCCGGCCATTAAGAGGGAGAGGGAGCCAAGATTTTTCCTATAAATAGGACCCCATTCCAAGCATTGAACTCACACCTTCAAGTTTTGCTCTTCCTTCTCTCTAGAATTCCTTTGTTCTTTCTTTGTTCTTCATGTTCTTGAGTTGTTCTTGAGTTCTTCAAGAAACTCATCCAAAGCTGCCATTAAACCGCCACTTGACCACCCTTCGATCTATAAAGTAGAGTAGTGTTAGTCTAGTAGAAGCTTCGAGAGAGACCTTTCTCTTTCGAAGCTACCGGAGACCACCGTAGGAAGTTACTCCGTCCGACCACCGACGAACCTTCCGTAGCCGACTACCGCCAAGAAGTATGGTAGAATCTCCTTATCGTCCACCCCAAGTATAAAGTAGTTATCCTTATCTTCCATCCCAAGTATAAAGTAAAGAAAACCTTATTTACTTCCTATTTACTCACTTACTCAAGTATAACGTTGTTGTTTTGAATTGCTAAGATAAAACTTTTCGTTTGTTTCGAAGTATTTATATTTTTGATATTGGTTATGAGCATGCATATATGAATTGCTTGTATTACTTGTGGTGTGATAAAGCATAAGTGATTTCACTCCAAAGACGTCCGTACATGTGGCGTTGTGCTTTGAATAAAACATAAGTGATACACTCCAAAGGCGTCCGTACATGTGGCGTTATGCTATAAGTGATATTGAGTTGGATGATCTTGTTAGTATGTTTAACGCTTATTTTTGTCCTACCGCGGAGTCTTTGCATATAAACGAGACACGAGAACCGAGAAAGTAGAAACATGACACCTAAGGTGTGGTTAATGAAAGGAAATATTTTTCGAGGAAGAAAATATTTTGAAACAACATAATGACCAGTTTTGAGTGACATTATGTGTGTGTTTTGTGTGCCAATGGGAGCCCGGGACGGCGGAACCATTGTGAGAATACTTGGGAGACCGGAACGGCAGAACCGAGGTTGAGTGTGTGCTTCGTTATTCGCATTACTGAGCCAATGCAATGTGTGCCAATGGGAGCCCGGGACGGCGGAACCATTGTGAGGATACTCGGGAGACCGGAACGGCGGAACCGAGGTTGGGTGTGTGCTTGGTTATCCACGTTACGGAGCCAATGCAATGTGTGCCAATGGGAGCCCGGGATGGCGGAACCATTGTGAGGATACTCGGGAGACTGGAACGGCGGAACCGAGGTTGGGTGAGTTAAATGAATGATTTTTGAAATATTTTTGGAAACCGCAATGTGGCCGGACATGGTAGCCCATTGTGTGGTGTGTGTTTTGTGTGCCAATGGGAACCCGGGACGGCGGAACCATTGTGAGAATACTCGGGAGCCCAGAACGGTAGAACCGAGGTTAGGTGTGTTAAAACGAGTTTTTGAAAAGGTTGATTTGTAAATGATAATGTTGACACGGTCAACGATGAGTCGCGTGGGAGAAACCCAGAAATCTTGAACACCAACGATAGATGATTAATGAATGTAGATGCGTCATTGTTAACTGTGTATATACGTATGATGTGGAAATCGATGTTTGATTTTAGCCTTGTTTGTAAGTTAAGGTTGGTGGGTAAGGATTTTCTATTGAGCGTTGTAGCTCACGGTGTTGCCTTTTTGGTGACCCTGACATATTATATGGGTGGCGACGCCGGTATAATGTGTCAGACTTCGTAGATGAACAGGGTAAGATGTACACCGTGGAAGCTTTTGGAGCTGGCTAGGATGGAGGAGCAGAAGGAGCTGTATTTAGGAACCCTAGAACCCCCTTCATTTGTGTAAATATTGAACTCTTGTGGGTGTTTTGTTATAATAAGAGCCAGACTCTATTTTGAGGTTTTTAATAAAATTGTCTTTTTAACGTACCCAAAATTCGGGGCGTTACAACTTGGTATCAGAGCTTTAGGTTCAAAACCTCGGCCATGGGTAGAATGGGTAGAACCATGAGATAAGTTGACCATTGCACAAACGAGAATTGAGTTTAAGTTTACTGTCCCAAATTGGGTGGAATTCTGTCAAAATAATCTTCGGATTGAAGCAAGGCACGGAAATTGGCAGTATGGCCGAGCTGGGAATTCCCGAACAATTGGATGATGACTTCAATCAATAATCAAATGTGGGACTTAGAAACTCGATAGTTTTCTTTAGAGTTAATGAAACTCTATTACTAATTGAGGTTGAAACCTTTCCTTGTAGATGAACCACCTAGTTAACCTACTGGTTGGAGCTCGCCAACCCAAGATCACCATAGAAGCTATGACAACTCAACTAGCATAGAATCCCGACTTCATTGCTGCTATACTCGCAGAAAAATGAGATTTCATGAGGGTGCAGTAGTATACCCCTATTCCCGTGGAGGAGGACCCCTGATTTTTCGAGATGTTTCCTATCCTGTCTACTTTCCATGAGTATTTCGATATCTTACCCCCGATGGAGAACTTTGAGGTTAAAGTTAAGGAGGAAGAAGTCGATGGTGATAAGGATGCCAATAAGGTGACCGAGGAGGAAAAACCATACGGAGGAAGAGGATCTCGAGGAGGACGAGACCCCAAAGGATCCGTGAAGGCCAAGGAGACTGCTTAGGTGTGCATAGAATAAAACTAGTAACCGTTGTAATCCTTCGGGATGTAGGATGTTAAGGATTAGGAGTGTCTCAGCTTGTAGTAGGAAATCTTGTTCTAATCTATTTGTTTTGCAGTAGAACTCTATGTTTATGCTTGTAATTCTATGCCTATGTTGTATAATGTTCTTATCTATGAAAAACTTGCTTTATTTTTAAAAGAGTACCGTTGCATACTATTTGTTAAACTACTTTTGACTTTTGGAAAGAAAGACCATTTGCAAAAGGAAAATTTGTTTTAGTAAACAAAAATCGCCCCCTTTTCGATTATTACTCGTAGATGGTGAACCGACGCAATGGACTAGGACACGAGCACGGAGAATCCTCTCACGCTAACCTCGACCTAGCCCAGATCGTGCAAACATTTGTGATTGCCCTGAACCCTAACCGCCAAAACCAAGACCACGACGACGGACTTATGACCCGAACCCGAGCGATGAACGAGTTCTGCAAACGCCGACCTCCGACCTTTCATAGAGACACCAACCCTGTTGTAGCTGAGACGTGGCTAAATGAGGTCAAGATGATCCTCATAACCCTTAGAATTACCCAAGATGGAGACCGTGTGGCATTGGCTACATACCAATTAAAGGGAGAAGCCCGCTATTGGTGGGATCTGATGGAGGCGACCCATGACATTGCCACCATGACGTTGGCCGAATTTGAGACCCTGTTTCTCGACAAATATTTTCCCACGCCCTTTTGCCTAACCAAGGAACAAGAGTTCCTGAATCTCAAGCAAGGAACAATGAGCGTTACCCAGTACGCGGCCAAGTTTGAAGAACTATCCCGCTACGCCCTAACCTCTATACCAACCGAAGACAAGAAAGCATGAAGGTTCGAGTGGGGACTGACTACTGCTCGTAAGGCTGTGGTAGCTCAGGCTTTCACCACCTATGCTGGTGTGGTAAAGTGTGCGCGCCAGCTAGAGAGCGAGGAGGCAGACTTTAAAACCCGCTGGAAGAAGGCGACCGGCAGCACCGGAGGACCTATCCGCACCCAAACCCTCAGTGATAACCGTGGATCTTACTCCACCAAACCCTCTACCCCGTATCGGAACAACCGACCTTGGAGAACCGCTAACCCTGAAAGTGGCAAGCCAAAAAGAGATGGTAGAGACATAGCGACAGTTCAGTGCTTCAACTGCCAGGCTATGGGTCACTATAAGTGCGACTGCCCCCAACTTCAAAGGGAAAGGATTGGAAGCTTTGGAAATCAGAAGGCTCAACAAACTGAGCAGGCCGATTTTGAGAAGCAAAACCCTGGAGGCCCATTGTAGTAGCAGAATGGGCAAAACAAGGGAAGGCAGCCCATGGGAACTCAGCAGAGTGCTGGAGGGCGTATCTTTGCACTGCAGACTGAGGAACGGGAGCAGGATCCCTCTGTGATCCAAAGTACGCTATTATAGTCCCTACGTACAAGCTTGGCATCCCATTCCCTTATATTTACGGCCTAGAAAATCCACACTAGTACTAGAAACAGAACCCCTTAGAGCGTGTATGATAGTAACATCACCGTTTAGGGGGAGTATAGCTGTTAGTCTAGTATGTTGAGAGTGCAAATTAGGAGTAGCCGACCTGCGCCTAATTTGCGACCCTCGAGTGATCGACATGACGGATTCCAACGTGATCCTGGGGATGGATTGGCAATCAGCTCATCGAACAATCGTAGGTTGTCATCAAAGGATGGTGACAGCTTATACCCTAGAAGGGACTCGATTCCTTTTAAGGGGGATAGACGGACAGTGAGTTTGGCGACGAAAAGATCAAGGTGGCAGAATCCACTACTTGGATGGTCGCTAGTTTCCAGTAAGGAGAAGCCGATAGAATGGAAGTGGGATTACCACGCGTCGTGTGCAAATACGTCAATGTTTTCCCTGAAGAGCTTCCTGGCTCACCACCCCTAGGAGAGATAGATTTCTCCATAGAATTCAACCGGGAATCGCACCAATCTCTTTTAAACACCATACCAGAAGGCCCCTGCAGAACTAAAGGAGATCAAGACCCAATTGCAAGAGCTATTGGACTAGGAGCCTATCAAGTTGAGTACATCATCATGGGGAGCGCCTACTCTGTTCCAGAAGAAGGAAGAAGGCACGCTTCGACTGTGAGAAGTTAGGAAGATTTATCTTTCCTTGACTGCATAGGTTCTTTCACTGCCTTCATTCATAATATCCGAGTTCATAAAGTATCGCAAGGATTGCCTGCTGAAATTCGTTTATTCCCAGAATGAGGATGGAATACTCATGCCTTACGATTATGAAGAATGGACCATTGTTTCCTACTTTTGGAAATAGGTTTAGTATCGAGAAGCATGAGGGTTCAACAAGGATGTATTAGGAACGCTTGCAGGATACTAGTTCGCATGATGATTTGGTAGAAGTTTTACATTTGGCGTTGGTATTTACGGTGGAGACCTTACCAAAGACGTACGACGAGGCAAGCTGTTTGACGGCAAAAGTGACTTCAACCCCATCTCGTTAAGCAAGTGATGAGGCTTAATTCGATTGATGATGTTCTTCTCTAAATTTTTAAGGGGGATAGTCGATGATTCCGAGATCGGTCTAGCGACCTAGTCTAATCTGTAGTCGCGTGCCAATTTCGGGGACGAAATTGTTTTAAGGGGGATAGATTGTAATACCCCTGAATTTTGGTCAGTAAAAATTTCGTTAAATATTTGAATTTTATTTGAATTACTTATTTTCTTTTGAGTGGCTATATAATTTCTTGTTAATTTTCGTCGTAGTTAGATTATGGTCATTTGCTAAACTCTTGACTAGAAACCGTACATAATCAATTTAGTTAGTTTCTAACCAACTAGTTGGAGGAACCGAGCAAAAAACTCACCTAGATACTAGATGAACCTCTCGAACCTTTTGGACCTTTTGAACCTTTGCCTTTATCCATTGGTCCATAATGGTTAGGGTAATTTTTTTCCATTGGGCAATAAAACTTTTTAACATTTAAATTAAAGTACATGTAGTCTTTTTAAAATCTTATTTTAAAATAAAAGGTACTTGTACTCTTTTGTCCATTGGTTATTAACCGCAAAGAGAATTATTATCCATTGGGTAATAACCATTAGGAAAGTTAGTGACCCTTGGATAATAGAGACTTTTGACCAAATAAAGTATCGATATGACTAGGGAACCTTCCAATAAAATTAATTTGACTTGTACTTTATTATTATTTTAATGAAAAGAATCCTAGTCTTTTTATTTAATTGGGGTACTTGGTACCACACCTAATTTAATATAAGGCTTGTGTCACATACTTTAAAAGTACTCCTTGATTATTTTAATATAAAAGTTTCCTAGTAGCTATTATCCATTGGACAATAGAAGTTAGGGGATTTATTATCCATTGGGTAATAGCCCAAAATCTTTCTCCTAAGTACTTTTTATTATTTTATATTGGGGTTTTGTACCCAATTGGATTAATTTATTGGGGAGTTGATCTTTCTAGAGTACATTAGTACACTAGTTTATTTATTTAAAGGGGCATGTGCCTTATTGGATTTCTTTAATGGGATTTTTGATTTGGAAAAATCTTGTACCTTAGTACTTTCTTATTCTTTCTTGTATATATATATATATGTAGTACTAAGAGAGAGAGAGAGAGAGAGAGGGAGAGAGTGAGCCTAGAGAGAGAAGGAGAGGGAGAGAGAGAGAGAGAGAGAGAGAAGGAAAAAGAGAGGAAGATTGGTTTGTACCTTCCTTGATCTTTCTTCATCCTTGGTGAAATCTTTCTCCTAGCCAAACTTAACTCCCATTTGTACTTCTTTGATTTGTTTAAAACCAAATCTTGTACCATTGTGTCCAAACCTTCCAACAAATCTTCCATAATCCATTCAAGGACAAATCTTAGCCATGCAAGCCTAGGATTTAGACCTTGATCTTTCAAAGATTGCATGCCATGTGTCAAAAATTGAGGAATGAGAGAGAGAGAGGGGCCGGCCATTAAGAGGGAGAGGGAGCCAAGATTTTTCCTATAAATAGGACCCCATTCCAAGCATTGAACTCACACCTTCAAGCTTTGCTCTTCCTTCTCTCTAGAATTCCTTTGTTCTTTCTTTGTTCTTCATGTTCTTGAGTTGTTCTTGAGTTCTTCAAAAAACTCATCCAAAGCCGCCACTTAACCGCCACTCAACCACCCTTCAATCCATAAAGTAGAGTAGTGTTAGTCTAGTAGAAGTTTCGAGAGAGACCTTTCTCTTTCGAAGCTACCGGAGACCACCGTAGGAAGTTACTCCGTCCGACCACCGACTAACCTTCCGTAGCCGACTACCGCCAAGAAGTACGGTAGAATCTCCTTATCGTCCACCCCAAGTATAAAGTAGTTATCCTTATCTTCCATCCCAAGTATAAAGTAAAGAAAACCTTACTTACTTCCTATTTACTTACTCACTCAAGTATAACGTTGTTGTTTTGAATTGCTAAGATAGAACTTATCGTTTGTTTCGAAGTATTTGTATTTTTCTTATTGGTTATGAGCATGCATATATGAATTGCTTGTATTACTCGTGGTGTGATAAAGC
Organism: Rhododendron ovatum; assembly: GCA_019656835.1. Taxonomy (NCBI): domain Eukaryota; kingdom Viridiplantae; phylum Streptophyta; class Magnoliopsida; order Ericales; family Ericaceae; genus Rhododendron; species Rhododendron ovatum. Next base: position 31,592,250 of record CM033798.1, on the reverse strand, counting down.
ATAAGTGATTTCACTCCAAAGATGTCCGTACATGTGGCGTTGTGCTTTGAATAAAGCATAAATAATACACTCCAAAGGCGTCCGTACATGTGGCGTTATGCTATAAGTGATATTGAGTTGGATGATCTTGTTAGTATGTTTAATGCTTATTTTTGTCCTACCGCAAAGTCTTTGCATGTAAACGAGACACGAGAACCGAGAAAGTAGAAACATGACACCTAGGGTGTGGTTAATGAAAGGAAATATTTTTCGAGGAAGAAAATATTTTGAAACAACATAATGACCAGTTTTGAGTGGCATTATGTGTGTGTTTTGTGTGCCAATGGGAGCCCGGGACGGCGGAACCATTGTAAGGATACTCGGGAGACCGGAACGGCGGAACCGAGGTTGGGTGAGTTAAACGAACGATTTTTAAAATGTTTTGAAAACCGCAATATGGCCGGACTTGCCCATTGTGTGGTGTGTGTTTTGTGTGCCAATGGGAGACCGGGACGGCGGAACCATTGTGAGGATACTCGGGAGACCGGAACGGCGGAATCAAGGTTGGGTGTGTAGCTTGGTTATCTGCGGTACGGAGCCAATGCAAATGATTTTGAAAAGGTTGGGTGTGTAGCTTGGTTATCCGCGGTACGGAGCCAATGCAAATGATTTTTGAATACAAATGATTTTCAAAGGTTGATTTGTAAATGATAATGTTGACACGGTCTACGATGAGTCGCGTAGGAGAAACAAAGAGAATCTTGGACACCAACGATAGTTGATTAATGAATGAGGATGTGTTATTGTTAACTGTGTATATACGTATCATGTGGAAATCGATATTTTAATATAGCCTTGTTTGTAAGTTAAGGTTGGTGGGTAAGGATTTTCCTATTGAGCATTGTAGCTCACGGTGTTGCCTTTTGGTGACCCTGGCATATTATATTGGTGGTGACGCCGGTATAATGTGTCAGACCTTGTAGTTATTCAAGATGAACAGTTCACCGTGGAAGCCTTGGAGCTGAGGAGCTGGCTAGGATGGAGGAGCAAGAGGAGCTGTAGTTAGGAACCCTAGAACCCCCTTCGTTTGTGTAAATATTGAACTCCTGTTGAGAGTTTGTTGTAATAACAAGCCAGACTCCATTTGATTTTATGAATAAAATGTCCTTTTAACGTACCCAAAATTCGGGGCGTTACAGTACCCCTTGAAACTAAAATATTAAAATCAAAAAACTAGAATACGGGAATTATATTCGTAATTCCCACACAATCACGTAGTGCAATTAAAAATAGAACTCAATGCTTCTAAACAAAGAATTTTCGTAGATTATGGACATTCCAAGGCATCGGAATTAGATTACCATCCAGATCTGCCAATCTATATGCCCCTTTGCCTACAATCTCAGTTACTCGATACGGGCCTTCCCAGTTGGCCCCCAACTTGCCTTCGTTGGGCACCTTGGTGTTGCCGAGCACCTTCCGTAGTACGAGGTTTCAAACACCAAATTCTCGAGGATGAACGTGCTTATTATAGCTCTTCATCAACTATTCCTGGTAGGAAGCCAGATGGACCAAGGCCCTTTCCCTCCGTTCCTCGGCGAGATCAAACTCAATTTCAAGGGCCCTATCTGTAACGCCCCTGAATTTTGGTCAGTAAAAATTTCGTTAAATATTTGAATTTTATTTGAATTACTTATTTTCTCTTGAGTGGCTATATAATTTCTTGTTAATTTTCGTCGTAGTTAGATTATGGTCATTTGTTAAACTCTTGACTAGAAACCCTACGTAACCAATTTAGTTAGTTTCTAACCAACTAGTTGGAGGAACCGAGCAACCAACTCACCTAGTTACTAGATGAACCTCTTGAACCTTTTGGACCTTTTGAACCTTTGCCTTTATCGATTGGTCCATACTGGTTAGGGTAATTTTTGTCCATTGGACAATAAAACTTTTTAATATTTAAATCAAAGTACATGTAGTCTTTTTAAAATCTTATTTTAAAATAAAAGGTACTTGTGCTCTTTTATCCATTAGTTATTAACCACAAGGAGAATTATTATCCATTGGGTAATAACCATTAGGGAAGTTAGTGACCCTTGGATAATAGAGACTTTTGACCAAATAAAGTACCGATGTGACTAGAGAACTTTTCAATAAAGTTAATTTGACTTGTACTTTATTATTATTTTAATGGAAAGAATCCTAGTCTTTTTATTTAATTGGGGTACTTGGTACCACACCTAATTTAATATAAGGCTTGTGTCACATGCTTTAAAAGTACTCTTTGATTATTTTAATATAAAAGTTTCCTAGTAGCTATTGTCCATTGGACAATAGAAGTTAGGGGATTTATTATCCATTGGGTAATAGCCCAAAATCTCTCTCCTAAGTACTTTTTATTATTTTATATTGGAGTTTTGTACCCAATTGGATTAATTTATTGGGGAGTTGATCTTTCTAGAGTACATTAGTACACTAGTTTATTTATTTAAAGGGGCATGTGGCCTTATTGGATTTCTTTAATGGGATTTTTGATTTGAAAAAATCTTGTACCTTAGTACTTTCTTATTCTTTCTTGTATATATATATATATATATATATATATATGTAGTAGTAAGAGAGAGAGAGAGAGAGAGAGAGAGAGAGAGAGAGAAACCTGAGAGAGAGAGAGGGAGAGAGTGAGCCGAGAGAGAGAAGGAGAGGGAGAGAGAGACAGAGAGAAGGAAAAAGAGAGGAAGATTGGTTTGTACCTTCCTTGATCTTTCTTCATGCTTGGTGAAATCTTTCTCCTAGCCAAACTTAACTCCCATTTGTACTTCTATGATTTGTTTAAAACCAAATCTTGTACCATTGTCTCCAAATCTTCCAACAAATCTTCCATAATCCATCCAAGGACAAATCTTAGCCATGCAAGTCTAGGATTTAGACCTTGATCTTTCAAAGATTGCATGCCATGTGTCAAAAATTGAGGAATGAGAGAGAGAGGGGGGCCGGCCATTAAGAGGGAGAGGGAGCCAAGATTTTTCATATAAATAGGATCCCATTCCAAGCATTGAACTGACACCTTCAAGCTTTGTTCTTCCTTCTCTCTAGAATTCCTTTGTTCTTTCTTTGTTCTTTCTTTGTTCTTCATGTTCTTGAGTTGTTCTTGAGTTCTTCAAGAAACTCATCCAAAGCTGCCATTAAACCGTCACTTGACCACCCTTTGATCCATAAAGTAGAGTAGTGTTAGTCTAGTAGAAGTTTCGAGAGAGACCTTTCTCTTTCGAAGCTACCAGAGACCACCGTAGGAAGTTACTCCGTCCGACCACCGACTAACCTTCCGTAGCCGACTACCGCCAAGAAGTACGGTAGAATCTCCTTATCGTCCACCCCAAGTATAAAGTAGTTATCCTTATCTTCCATCCCAAGTATAAAGTAAAGAAAACCTTACTTACTTCCTATTTGCTTACTTACTCAAGTATAACGTTGTTGTTTTGAATTGCTAAGATAGAACTTATCGTTTGTTTCGAAGTATTTGTATTTTTGATATTGGTTATGAGCATGCATATATGAATTGCTTATATTACTCGTGGTGTGATAAAGCATAAGTGATTTCACTCCAAAGATGTCCGTACATGTGGCGTTGTGCTTTGAATAAAGCATAAGTAATACACTCCAAAGGCGTCCGTACATATGGCGTTATGCTATAAGTGATATTGAGTTGGATGATCTTGTTAGTATGTTTAATGCTTATTTTTGTCCTACCGCGGAGTTTTTGCATGTAAACGAGACACGAGAACCGAGAAAGTAGAAACATGACACCTAGGGTGTGGTTAATGAAAGGAAATATTTTTCGAGGAAGAAAATATTTTGAAACAACATAATGACCAATTTTGAGTGGCATTATGTGTGTGTTTTGTGTGCCAATGGGAGCCCGGGACGGCGGAACCATTGTGAGGATACTCGGGAGACCGGAACGGCAGAACCGAGGTTGAGTGTATGCTTGGTTATTCGCGTTACGGAGCCAATGCAATGTGTACCAATGGGAGCCCAGGACGGCGGAACCATTGTGAGGATACTCGGGAGACCGGAACGGCGGAACCGAGGTTGGGTGTGTGCTTGGTTATCCGCGTTACGGAGCCAATGCAATGTGTGCCAATGGGAGCCCGGGACGGCGGAACCATTGTGAGGATACTCGGGAGACTGAAACGGCGGAACCGAGGTTGGGTGAGTTAAACGAATAATTTTTGAAATATTTTTGGAAACCGCAATGTGGCCGGACATGGTAGCCCATTGTGTGGTGTGTGTTTTGTGTGCCAATGGGAACCCGGGAGGGCGGAACCATTGTGAGGATACTTGGGAGACCGGAACGGTGGAACCGAGGTTGGGTGAGTTAAAACGAACGATTTTTTAAATGTTTTAGAAACGGCAATGCAGCCGGACTTGCCCATTGTGTGGTGTGTATTTTGTGTTCCAATGGGAAACCGGGAAAAACGGAACCATTGTGAGGTTGTGTGCGTTCCCATGGGAATCCAGAGCAGCGGAACCATAGTGAGGTATAGCTTGGTTATCTGCGGTACGGAGCCAATGCATTGTGTGCCAATGGGAACCCGGGACGGCGGAACCATTGTGAGAATACTCGGGAGCCCGGAACGGCAGAACCGAGGTTGGGTGTGTTAAAACGAGTTTTTGAAAAGGTTGATTTGTAAATGATAATGTTGACACGGTCTACGATGAGTCGCGTAGGAGAAACCCGAAAATCTTGAACACCAACGATAGATGATTAATGAATGTGGATGTGTCATTGTTAACTGTGTATATACGTATCATGTGGAAATCAATGTTTGATTTTGGCCTTGTTTGTAAGTTAAGGTTGGTGGGTAAGGATTTCCTATTGAGCGTTGTAGCTCACGGTGTTGCCTTTTTGGTGACCCTGACATATTATATGGGTGGCGACGCTGGTATAATGTGTCAGACTTCTTAGATGAACCGGGTAAGATGTACACCGTGGAAGCTTTTGGAGCTGAGGAGCTGGCTAGGATGGAGGAACAGGAGGAGCTGTAGTTAGGAACCCTAGAACCCCCTTCATTTGTGTAAATATTGAACTCTTGTCGGAGTTTTGTTGTAATAAGAGCCAGACTCTATTTTGAGGTTTTTAATGAAATTGTCTTTTTAACGTACCCAAAATTCGGGGCGTTACACTATCATTGCCCCCACTTTCGACTAGTGCGGTCCTGTTGGTCGGAAGACCAACTTCCAGAGGTAAAACAGCCTCTGTTCCATATGCCAATGAATAGGGGGTCTCTCCCGTAGACCTCCTAGGCGTTGTTCGGTGAGCCCACAGCACTAATGGTAACTCGTCAGGCCACTTCCTTTTGGCTTTGTCCAGCCTTTTCTTGATCCCGTCAAGGATAGTTTTATTAGATGCTTCTGCCTGCCCATTACTCTGAGGGTAGGCTGGGGTTGAATAATAATTTCGTATTCCATACTGGACACAAAAAGCCTTGAATTTCTTCTGAAATTGGAATCCATTGTCTGTAATCAATGAGTAAGGGACCCCAAAGCGAGTGATGCTTTTACATATGAACTTTTCTATCATAGGTTCAGTGATTTTGGCCAATGGTTCTGCCTCAATCCACTTAGTGAAATAGTCTGTTGCAACTAGCAGGAATTTTCGATTCCCAGTTGCTTTGTGCAGTGGACCCACGATGTCCATTCCCCATTGAGCAAACGGCCAGGGACTTGTCAAAGGCACCAGATCCTCAGCTAGTGTTCGAATCATTGGTGAAATTTTTTGACATTTCTCATAGATTTTCACATACACCTTTGCATCTTCCTGCATGTGTGGCCACCAGTATCCTTGGGTAATTGCTCAGTGGGCAATGGATCTACCTCCAGCATGGCTCCCACATGTTCCCTCGTGGATTTCATGAAGAAATCTCTGCACCATCTCAGGATGTACGCATAGCAAATAAGGGCCTGTGAAGGATTTTCTGTATAACTTACCCTCTGGGGACAGCCAAAACCTAGCAGATTTGGTCCTTATCTTATGAGCCTCCTTTTTGTCAGAAGGGAGTATCTCGTCTCGTAAAAACTCCACGATTGAGTCCATCCAACTTGGTCCTTGGTTCACGTCCAAGACCAAATCAACACTTCTACCAATGCTTGGCTCACTTAGATATTCTACTGCCACCTTCCTTTTGAACTCAGTTGGTACAGCTGTAGCCAACCAAGCTAATGAATCTGCATGAGCATTCTGTCCAGAACTTGTTGAATGTATACCCTTTCGAAGGTATCAAGCAGGTCTTTGGCTTTCTGTACGTAGGCTACCATCTTCTCACTTCGGGTTTCATATTCCCCGGACAGTTGATTGACCACAAGTTGTGAATCACAATACACCCTTACTCATTCTGCTTTTAGGGTTTTTGCACTCCTTAATCCAGTCAAGAGTGCCTCATACTCAGCCACATTATTTGATGCACTAAAACCAAGCTGAACAGATAGTTCGATCATTACTCCTTCAGGAGGAAAAAGGACAACCCCAATTCCTGAACCAGTGTTACATGCTGATCCATTAACGAATAACTTCCATTCCATAGGGTCCTGTTCGGCTAAGGGTTGAACCTCTATAGGTGATGTCTTAGGCGTCTGTTCCTTTCTTGTAGGAGGTAGGGGAGCTACCGTAGGAGAAAACTTCGCCACAAAATCAGCCAACACTTGGCCTTTGATTGCCGTGCGTGGCTGATAATCGATATCGTACTGGCTTAACTCGACGGACCACATCGAGATCCTTCCCGAGAAGTTTGCTTTTCATAGCAGTGATTTTAATGAAAACTCAGTATAAACCGCAACCTTGTGGCTTTGGAAGTAGTGTGGCAATTTCCTTGTGGCTGTCCTAAGTGCCAGGACAAGCTTTTCTAAAGGCAGATATCTCGTCTCTGCATCCAGCAGTTTCTTGCTAACATAATAAATAGGGATTTGTTCGATTCCCAAATCCCTCAACAGGACTACACTTACTGCATGCTTAGAAACAATCAAATACAAAACTAAAGACTCACCTGGCTGTGAAGTTGATAAAAGTGGGGGTTCAGCCAGATACTTATTCAGGTCCTGGAAGGCCTGTTCACACTCTGCTCCCCATTCGAACCCCTCCCTTTTTTTCAATAATTGAAAAAAGGGTCTGCACTTGTCATTTGACCTGCTAATAAATCTATTAAGTGCTGCAGCCATTCTAGTCAACCTCTGCACTTACTTAGTGGTTTTGGGACTTTATAGCCTTTGTAGGGCTGCAATTTGATCAGGGTTAGCCTCAATCCCTCTCATGGTCACCAAATGGCCCAGGAACTTTCCTGAACCAACTCTAAACGCACATTTTGAGGCGTTGAGTTTCAGTTCGTATTCCCTTAGGATTTCGAAAGCTTCTTTTAAATCAGCTATATGTCCCCCTTTATCTTGACTTTTCACTACCATATCATCTATGTAAACTTCCATAGTCTTTCCAAGGAGCTTTTTAAACATGATGGTTGCAAGTCTTTGGTATGTTGCCCTAGCATTCTTTAGCCCAAATGGCATAACGCTATAGCAATACAACCCTCGTGGCATGATAAACGAAGTCTTTTCTTGATTAGGCCCAAACATAGCAATCTGATGATATCCTCAATATGCGTCGAGAAAACTCATTCGCTCGTAACCAGCGGTTGCGTCAACCAACTGGTCAATCCTTGGAAGAGGAAAACTATTCTTTGGACATGCCTTGTTTAGGTCTGTAAAGTTTACGCAGACATGCCACTTCCCATTATTTTTCTTTACCACCACGGCGTTGGATAACCACTCTGGGTAATAAACCTCACGTATTGCTTTGGCCTCCAGTAAATGATCGACCTCTTCAATTACTGCATCCACATGCTGTATGGCTGCCCTTCATTTTTTATGAATGATCGGCTTATGCTGAGGATCAACGTTTAAATGGTGATAGATCACACCTGCATCCACTCTGGGCATTTCCTCTGGTACCCATGCACATTCATTAACATATTTTTTCAGAAATCTTATCGATTCAGCCTTTTCGTTTGCTGGTAATGATTTCCCGATTAAGAAATATCTTTCAGGATCAGTCTCATTGATCTGAATCTTCTCCAAGCCTTTAACCACCTTTTCTGCCGAACTTCTTCCAACATCCTCGATAGTTGGTTGATCTGATATTTCTAATGTATGAACGTGGTGGCCCTTTGGGGCTCTTTTTATGATGGAAATCAAATATTGTTGGGCCACTTTCTGATTGCCTCTAAGTACCTCAACCCCATTCGATCCTGGAAATTTTACCATCTGATGATAAGTCGAGGAGACTGCTCTCATCTTGTGCAGCCATGTCCTCCCTATGATCGCGTTATAGGAAGAAGGAATATCGACAACTAAAAAATCTGTCCTCAACACCATTGATCCAGCCCGAACAGGTAGTGTTGCCTTCCCAAGAGGCCAGATTGCTTCTGCACCGAACCCAATCACGGGTGTTGTAGATTGCTCTAAGTCTGTTTCGGCCAGCCCCAGCCTCTTGAACGCATCGTAGTACATCATCTCTGTACAACTCCCTGAGTCCACTAGAATCCTCTCAATGTCGTATTCCCCAACTCGTAGGGTTATGACCAAAGCATCGTTGTGGGGTATTTGGACTTCTCCCAGGTCATCATCTGTGAATGCTATGCTTTCATTGCACACATCATTCTCTCACCCTCTCTTGTTTCCCAATCGCATTACATGCTAATCGTGCTTGACTTGTCTTTGTAATAGCCTAACCTCATTTCTCGTATAAGGTGTGGCCAACATGTATCATGTGGATTACTCCTTTAGGATTTTGCTCGTAACCCAGTTCCATGGCTTTTCCTTTCTCCTTTGGACCCTCCTGGATAAATTCCTTGAGATAGCCTCGAGAGACTAAATCATCAAGGTGTCTTTTGTACATCTCACAATCCTTAGTCATATGGTTCCAATCTTTATGGTAACTGCAGTGCTGATTCGTAGCACGTTTTGCGTCCTTGTCTTCACCTAGACTTGGGGGCCATTTAAAATATGGCTGATTCTTTATTCGATAAAGAATCCTATAAATTGGTTCCTTCCAAACCGTAGTGATAGAAAAGAAAGATTTGGGGTCAGGAGTTTGCTTATCCTTGTACAGCTCTTTCTTAGCCTGCCCATACTCCTTTCTCTCTCTATAAGTTTTGGGCTCTGGCTTATCCACCTTTTTGACAGGTGCCTTTGGCTGTTCGGCAACAATCCTGCCATCCTCACGGAGTATGTCATCCTCCATTCTGGCATGTTGCTCTATCCGTTCCATCAGTTTAGCCAATGTGGCTACCGGATGTTTATTCAATGAGCGACGCAGCTCTCCCCGAACAGGCAAACCAGTCTTGAAGGTGGCAATTGCATATTCCTCACTGCAGCTTTCAATCTCATTGAAAGTTTCCCAGTACTTTTTTGCATAATCGCTGATCTGCTCGTTTTCCTCCTGTTTCATGGTGGAAAGACTTTCAAAAGTCTTTGGAGCTTTTCTGCTTGTCAAGAACCGAGCAGTGAATTCCTCAGCCAATTGCCTCCATCCTCGTATGGATCGTGGGGCCAGTTTATGAAACCAAGCTAAAGCCACCTTGCCAAGACTGGAGGGGAACATTTTGCATAAGATGGCATCATCCCCCTCGTGCATGAACATAGCCTGTTGATAGTGCTGTATGTGAGCTACGGGATCCGTATTTGTCTCGTAAAGTACGAACGTACCGTGCTTTACTCTGCTCGGCAACCTAGCCTCTTGTAGCCTCTTTGCAAAGAGGGAGGCTGCAATATTACTTAGGGCCTTGCGTGCTGCTTCTCGTGCAGTCACTGTCCCATCCTCGAGCTCCTTCGATTTGTGAGTCGTAGCCTTGACCCAATTAGCATCAGGCCTTTCGTATCTGTCCCGATGATGCTTCCTTGTTTCCTCCTCTTCTGGGGTGGAACTTCGGTCTATGCTCCTGCTTTTTCGGGAAGAAGCCCTTCTTTCGGTGTTCGGCTTTTACTTTTGCTTCTCCTCTTTCGTGGAAAAGCTTCGTATCGCCCTATGATAGGACTCCTGCTCCTTCTCCTTCGTGAATGAGCTTGCTTATGGACTACCAGAGTCCGTCTGTCCTTCTGGGAATTCCTTTGAGAAAGTTCAGAATCTTCTGGGTGCTCTCGTACCCGCTGCAATTCTTGTATCTTATACTCTCGTTTTCTAATCAAACGAGCGTACTCCTCAATTTCCCTTCTCTTTTTATCGAGGACATCGTTATCATTGTGTATACTTCTTAAATGGGTGACTGACTCTTCTCTTCGATGAGACTTACTCCTTCTCATGGAGCCAGTAACAGCTTTGTCTCCTTTTTCTTTGGACTTATCTCTGTCATGTCTACCAGTGGGGTTTCTCGGAGTGCCTGGTGGGGATTTATCGCTTTCCCCACCCAACTAGTCTTCTGGACTAAACGGCGTAACTGGATCTTCTTCCATCATGATTATTTTTCTAAAAAATTGTTCTTTCCCACAGACGGCGCCAATTGTAGGGGGATGAAAACAATTGATACTTCGGATCTCCTTGGATTGCAACGGCTTATTCGTGCCTTTTCACCGGAACCCTAATTCGTCGTTAGTACCCTAATCTGCAAAACAGACAAGGGATGAGTGCACCTTTGCCTCTCGTAGCAAAGGCCCTCCAATACCTAAGTTAGTATCACGTACTTATCAATAAACCCTAATTATCAATAGGAGAATATCAGAATGCAACATATTGCGTACATTTTGCCTCTAGGTTAACCTCATATTTATAGATTTGCGTATGCTTACTGCCCAAGCAGCCCTGTTACCCTAGGAGTCCTATCTTGTATAGGAAACCCTGGATATCAAGAATTCTTGTTTTCCTTATCAATTCATTATAAAAGAGTCCTTTTAGGATTCTTTTCCATTAAAAGCCGAACATTCCATTCTCGTTGGGTATCTTTCTTATATCCTATATTCTTGGGATCTTATCCATGACTACTCTGGAATCATCCTGAGTACTTCCTCTGCTCTTGCTTTTGATTGGAACTCTTTCCTTGTTTGGTTGTCTGTTAAAGAAAAGGGAAGGATTCAAATGGGGAGCAGAATGTGAACAAGCCTTCCAGGATCTGAAGGGATATTTGGCCTCTCCTCCCCTTCTTTCGACCCCAAAATTAGGTGAGTCCCTAATTTTGTACTTAGCTATTTCTGAGCATGCTGTGAGTGCAGTCCTTTTGAGGAATAAGGGATCCGAGCAAATCCCTGTTTATTATGTGAGCAAGTCGTTGTTAGATGCGGAAACAAGATATTTCCCCTCGAGAAATTAGTCCTAGCACTAAGGACAGCAACCAGAAAATTGTCACATTATTTCCAGAGCCATAAAGTAGTGGTTTACACTGAGTTCCCATTAAAATCACTGCTACGAAAAGAAGACTTCTCGGAAAGGATCTCAACTTGGTCCGTTGAGTTGAGCCAATATGACATCGATTATCAGCCGCGCACAGCAATCAAAGGCCAGGTGTTGGCAGATTTTGTGGCAGAATTCTCACCCACGGTTGCACCTTTGCCTTTTACGAGAAAGGAGTGTGAAGCAAAGTCGCCTATAACGAAGGAACAGGCATCAGCCAAACAAGATCCCCTAGAATGGAAGCTGTTCGTTGATGGGTCAGTCTGCAACACCGGATCAGGGATCGGGGTAGTGCTTTTACCCCCTGAACGATCAATGTTGGAACTATCTGTTCGGCTTGAGTTCAATGCATCAAATAACGTGGCAGAGTATGAGGCACTTTTGGCTGGTTTGAGAAGTGCAAAAGCCCTAAAAGCAGAACGTGTTAGGGTATATTGTGATTCACAACTTGTAGTCCATCAGCTGTCCGTGCAATATGAAGCCTGGAGCGAGAAGATGGCGGCCTATGTATAGGCAACCAGAGATCTGCTCGATACTTTCGAAAGGGTGTATATTGAGCAGATAAGTTCTGGGAAGAATGCTCATGCAGATTCATTAGCATGGTTAGCCGCAGATGTACCAACTGAGTTTAAAAGGAAGATAGCCGTAGAGTATCTAACTGAGCCGAGCAATGGGAGAAGCGTGGAGATGATCTTGGACGTGAACCAAGGACCAAGTTGGATGGATCCAATTGTGGAGTTTTACGAGATGAAAAGCTCCCTTCAGACAAAAAAGAGGCTCACAAAATTAGGACCAAATATGCTCGGTTCTAGTTATCACCTGAGGAAAAATTGTACAGGAAGTCTTTACAGGACCTTATTTGCTTTGCGTACATCCTGAATTGGTGCAGAAGTTCCTTCATGAAATTCACGAAGGAACATGTGGAAGCCATGCTGGGGGTAGGTCCATAGCCCACCGAGTATCACCCAAGGATATTGGTGGCCGTACATACAAGAAGATGCTAAGGTATACGTAAAGATTTGTGAAAAGTGTCAGAAGTTTTTACCAATGATTCGAACACCAGTCGAGGATTTGGTGGCTTTGACAAGTCCATGGCCGTTTGCTCAATGGGGAATGGACATTGTGGGTCCACTACACAAAGCAACAGGGAATCGAAAATTCCTGCTAGTTGCAATGGATTATTTCACTAAGTGGATTGAGGCAGAACCATTGGCCAAGATCACTGAACCTATGATAGAAAGGTTCGTGTGGAAGAGCATCATCACTCGCTTTGGGCTCCCTTATTCATTGATTACAGACAATGGGTCCCAGTTTCAGAAGAAGTTCAAAACTTTCTGTGCCCAGTATGGGATAAGAAATTACTACTTGACTCCAGCCTACCCTCAAAGCAACGGGCAAGCAGAAGCTTCTAACAAAACAATTCTTGATGGGATTAAGAAGCGTTTGGATAAAGCAAAGGGGAAATGGCCTGATGAATTGCCATTGGTACTTTGGGCATATCGAACAACGCTTAGGAGGTCTACGGGAGAAACCCCCTATTCATTAGCATATGGAACGGAGGCTGTTATTCCATTGGAAATAGGTCTGCCGACCAACAGGACCACTTTGGTTGAAAGTGGAGGAAATGATAGAGCCTTGGAGATTGAATTGGACCTTGTCGAGGAACGACGAGAACGGGCCCTAGTGCACCTGGCCTCATACCAAGAGCAGCTAATCAAAGGCTACAACAAACACGTGCATCCACGAGAGTTTGGTGTTGGAGACCTTGTGCTACGAAAGGTGCTCGGCAACTCTAAAGTGGCCAATGAGGGAAAGTTAGGGGCCAATTGGGAAGGCCCATATCGAGTTACTGAGGCTGTGGGCATTGGGGCTTATCGATTGATAGACCTGGACGTGAACCCAGTTCCAAGACCTTGGAATGTCCACAACTTGAGGAAGTTCTTTATATGAATATGTTTAAGCATATTTTTATATTTCTTTATGCACATCGTGATTGTGTGAGAGTTACGAATAAAACTCTCTTGTGTTTTTAGTTGCCAGGGGTACGAGTAACGCCCCCTTGGGTTTAGAATTTTTCAAATTCCAATACCTTGTTCCTCTTTCCATTTTATTCTGGGTTCTATAAAATGAAGTCTGTCACTTCTTTTTCATACATCCTTCATATTGGGGAGCAGGGACTAGTCCCATACGATTCTACATTTTTCTTTACTTTCATAACATACGAGATATGCAGCTTGCGTAAAAGTATGAATAAACTTAAAACTAAGCACCAGTTTATACGAAATTGCTTTAAGTACGAGTACACTTAGGCATATATCCAAGCATACGAGAATATGCATAGCAACAAAATGTTCAAGTACGAAAACACTTGGAAGCATATGAATACATGCATAAAGTACGAGAAACTTAAAAGCATACGAATACATGCATAAAGTACGAGAGACTTACATAAGTACGAAATACTTAAACAGTTTCAAACAGAGTATTCCAAAACTACAAACACCCATGTTAAAACCCATAATATGGAGCTTGTACCATGAAGGGAACAAATCAAAAATAGGTGGCAAAACAGAATGACAAACAAAGGAAGATCGAACTCATTCGTCTTCAGTGAGATCTTGAACAGTAGCTGCTGGTGCAGTCGTGTCTTCCGTGGCATGTTCACCTCCAGGCTGACCACCACTGACTTCCTTTTGGACAGGGTTGGTCATGTCTTCACCTGGATCAACATCATTAACAGGTGGCTCGGATGAGTGCACATCTTGCTCTTCATCTCCTTCTTCAGCAATATCTTCCTCACGACCAGCAGCGGCACTTGGTAATTCAATGTTGGACCAAAGAGAAGAAGATTCAGGAATCTCAGCTTTGGCAAGGCAAGCTGTCCAGGAGGTCACCCAAACTTGGTCTTGAATCCCAGGCATCTGGTTCGTGTAGTTGTCCGTAGCTACTTTGATTCCTTCGTTGTATCCCTTTTCAAATGCAGCTTTGGCTTCAGTCTGGCTCGCCTCAAGTTCTTTCAGAGTTTGATTCAGACTGTCCTTAGCTCCCTTCAGTTGTCCCTTTAAACCATCTGCTACCCCCAGGGCTTGGTTTCTTTCTCTCTCAAGCCTGATAATGGTACGTTGCAATTTGGTATTCTCACTGACAAGTTTGGCACGTCGGGGCTCGGATTGGCTGAGCTTTTGAGCCATGGCCACCATTTTTTGCATCACCTAGAACGTTCAAAACAGATATGATAAACGTAAATATCAAACACTATGGTACGCTATGGTTTACAAAGGAAAATTTTACCTTGGCATTATTGGACATGAATGAGCTCAGGAGGTTGTCAGGGGACATTGCTACTTCTTTCTGCATATCCCCAGGCAACAGAAAGGCCTGGGACAATGCAAGAGCAGTACCTTCAGTCTCAACACTGTCCCGAGCAGTGATAGCTCGGTTCCCGTGAGAGAAAGAAGGAGCCCATGCAGGAGCTGGAGATGAGGAGGAATGTGGGGGTCTTTCCTGAGTTTCCTCCACCCGTTGACGTTTCTCTCGATGGAGGGCTTTAATTTCCTCTGGAGAAAATCCTAGGGGAGCATCGGTTTGAGTCTGGGTATGACAACCACGACCTTGACCACTTTGGCCCCGACCAATGCCACGACCTCGACCAGGAATGGTCAGAAGGCTGCCTAAGTCAATTGGCCGGTTCATCTCTGGAGGTGAGGGGGTGTAGCCACTAGAAGAAGAGCTGGATGTGGAACTGGAAGCCTCCTCAGCAAGGGGGATCGGTTCGTCAGAGATTGGAGGTGTCCGAGAACGCCTTTCTTCTTGTTCGGGAACTAGTCTTGAAGGACCAGCAATAACGGGGTTGTCGGCTGCACGGGTCCGCCGATCAATAAAACCACCGTATGAAGCTTTGTGGCTAAGTAGTACCTGAGCTGCTCTTGTTCGGCCTGCAAGGTATGTCCCCTCATCGTTGAAAGCAAGTGCTCGCTTGATATCTGCTACGTGAACCTGAGGGGTTATGATATTATAGCCTCGATTGATGTTTGACGCTGAAAAATGACAAAGCACAAATAATAAGAAGCATGAAAAGGCTTTTCTTTTGGAAAAGATAAACATATGAATTAGGAAGAGAGCACTAACGTGGGCTCCCCGAATACGTGAGGAGCATGAAAACCAAACCCTTGGCCGTCCTCATCTCTGGGTTCGAAGTTGCCCGTAACGATCAGAAAGTCCTCGTCATCCCCTCTAGCAGAGTCAGGGAGTTCGAGAACAAGTTTCTTTCTAGAATCCCTACTTTTTAAATAATAGGTGAGGGCATCCCCGGTTCTGGAGATACTGTATAAATGGTGAATGTCATACAAGCCTAGAGAGGTCCCTAACATTTGATTTAGGGCATTTATACCCATAACTACTCGAAAAAAATTAGCAGAAACCTACATTAGGGAAAGCCTATAGTATGCTAGGACTTGGCGAAGCAGGGGAGCCAAGGGAAACCTAATCCCGCCCTCAACGATGGCCACTACTGGAATGTGAAGGGTGTCAAAATCAAAACTTTCACGAATGGCATCCTCAGGAGCTAGAACAGTGGCTACGTTGTCAAGAATCTCGTAACAAGATCTAAAACTTGCCATGGTTTGAGGAGTATTACAGTGCCTCCGAAATCTCCCCATAAATCAGAAAAGATTTTGATATTTTGAAAAATATAGAGAAAGGGGGACGATGGAACCCTAAAAAGATTGTAAGCAATCTACTAGAGAAATGGAGCAACAAAAGAATGGTAACTTACAAAATTAGTCGATGGGATCCCTAGAAAGCAGAATGGAAGAGGTCTTGAGATGATGAACAGAGCTTCAAAGGCGGGTAAAAGCTTGAACCTTCTTTTTCTGCAGAAGGAGTCTAAGAGAGAGACTAGGGTTTTGAAAATGGGACGAAAACCCAAAAATATCCTAAAAGTGGGGTGGCGTATGTGAAACGTCACCCCAGACGGCGTTTGAGCGTTCCGTTCCCCAAAACACGTCTGTCCGCATTTAATGAAAGCAATATAATGATCGACACGTGTAAAGATTAGGACTAAAAGCCTGTGACGGCCAAACGAAAAGATGTTTTCGCCATGGCAAAATGATGAAAAGTTGCACCAATATATGAAATAAAGTGCAGGAGCAAAATGAATTTGCTCGGTAAAAGAGCTTTACTCGTCATCTGAGTAAAGGATAACGAGTAAGGCTAGGGAGCAATTGTAGGGAGGTATTCCCGAACAGGTCCAAAAAGAACCCGAACACATTGTGAAGGAAAGGTCAGCGCGCTGTGGACTAGTGACATGAGAAGTCGCTGGTCCAGAGAGGTTGTATGATTCTCAGTTCAGTAACATGAGAAGTTATTGGACCAAATAAAAGGACAGTGACATGTAAAGCCACTATTCAAGTAGTTTGTTCGGCAATGAGAAAGCCGAACAGGAGGAGAGCTCCTATGAAGGCAATGGTCCAAATAATTGATAAAAGACCAGTTACATGTGAAGTAACTGGTCCAGGCAATTTGTTCGGCCATGAGATAGCCGAACAAAGAGAGAAGTCCTATCAGATGTTGAAGTATAAGGAACATTCTGGAAGAGTCCAGAATAGTCATGTCCTGTAAAGGAATAAGATCCCGAGAATATAGGATCTGGGAAAGATACCTAAAGAGAATGGGATGTTCAGCTTGTTATGAAAAAGAGTCCTACAAGGATTAAGAGAATAAACTGATAAAGGAAATGAGAATCCTTGATATCCTGGGATTTCCTATACGAGTTAGGAATCCTATGGAAACAGGGATGCTTGGCCAGCAAGCATACACAAATCTATAAATATGAGGTAAACCTAGAGGCAAAAGGTACGCAATAACATTGCATTCTTATTGCTTTCCTACTGATAATTAGGGTTTGACTGCTAGTACATGATACTAACTAAGGCATCGGAGGGCCTTTGCCACGAGAGGCAAAGGTGCACTCATTCCTTGTCTGTTTTGCAGGATAAGGGTTCCAACGACGAATTAGGGTTCCGGTCAAGAGGCACGAGAGGCCATTACAATCTAGTGCTGTTCGAGCTTTAATTGAATTTGTCCACCTACACCAGCCGAACAAGAACCCTTTGAGTGGAAATTGTTTATTGACGGTTCAACATGTAACACAGGTTCAGGGATTGGGGTTGTACTTTTTTCTCCTAGAGGAGTAATGTTAGAGCTATTTGTTCGTCTGGGGTTCAATGCATCAAATAACATGGCGGAGTACAAGGCACTCTTAGCTGGGTTAAGAAGTGCAAAACCCTTGAAAGTAAAGCGAGTTAGGGTGTATTGCGATTCATAACTTGTAGTCAATCAACTGTCCGGGGAGTACGAAGCCTGAAGTGAGAAGATGGCAGCCTGTGTAGAGGTAGCCAGGGACTTGCTTGACACTTTTGAGAAAGTTTATATTGAGCAGATAAATTCTGAATAGAATGCTCATGCAGATTCTTTAACTTGGTTGGCTGCAGCTGTACCAACTGAGTTTAAAAGGAGGGTAGCTATAGACTATCTTAGTGAGCCTAGTATTGGGAGGAGTGTGGAATTGATTTTTGATGTGAACAAAGGACCAAGTTGGATGGATCCAATCATGGAATTTTTATGAGATGAAACACTCTCCACCAATAAAAAGGAGACCCACAAGATAAAAATAAAGACTACACGATTTTGGCTATCCCCTAAAGGAAAGTTGTACCGAAAGTCCTTCACGGGGCCGTATTTACTTTGTGTAAACCTTGAGATGGTACAAAAATTCCTTCATAAGATTCATGAGGGAACATGTGGAAGCCATGCTGGAGACAGGTCCATCGCCCACCGAGCAATCACCTAGTGCTATTGGTGGCTGCACATGCAGGAAGATGCAAAAGTTTATGTAAAAATCTGTGAGAAGTATCAGAAATTCTCACCAATGATCCGAACACCAGCTGAGGATCTGGTGCCTTTGACAAGCCCTTGCCCGTTTGCACAATGAGGGATGGATATTGTGGGTCCACTCCACAAAGCAACTGAAAACGAAAATTCCTACTTGTAGAAACGGATTATTTTACAAAGTGGACCAAGGCAAAGCCGTTGGCCAAAATCACTGAGCCTATGGTAGAGAGGTTCATGTGGAAAAGTATTATTACTCGATTTGGGGTCCTTTATTCATTGATTACAGATAATGGGTCACAATTTCAGAAGAAATTCAAGGTATTCTGTTCCCAATATGAGATAAGGAATTACTATTCCACACCAGCTTTCCCTCAGAGTAATGGGCAGGCAGAGGCATCTAACAAAACCATACTTGATGGGATTCAGAAGAGTGGATAAAGCAAAAGTAAAGTGGCCTAATGAGCTACCACTAGTTCTATGGGCGCACCGAACAATGCCAAGGAGGTCTACGGGAGAGACCCCATATTCGTTGGCATATGGTATAGAAGCAGTTATACCATTGGAAGTTGGCCTACCGACTGATAGGACAACATTGGTTGAAAGTGGGGGAAATGACAGGGCCCTAGAAAATTGAGCTTGACCTTGCCGAGGAGAGGAGAGAAAGGGCCCTCGAGCATTTGGCCTCCTATCAGGAACAGCTAATGAAGAATTATAACAAACATGTGCAACCACGAGAATTTGGTGTCGGGGACCTAGTACTACGAAAGGTGCTCGGCAATACCAAAGTGGCAAATGAAGGCAAGTTGGGGGCCAATTGGGAAGACCCATATCGATTGACTGAGATTGTGGGCATAGAGGCTTACAGATTCACAGACCTGGATGGAAACTCAGTACCAGTGCCTTGAAATGTCCACAATTTGAGGAAATTCTTTGTTTAAAAGAGTTTAGTTTTATTTTTTTTATTCTGTTTAGGATACTCTACGTGAATTTCCTTATTTTTTTATTTTTATTGATTAGTTCCAAGGGGTACGAGTAGCGCCCCCTTGAGTTCAAAGGATTATGAATAAAATAATCTTTTTGCAATAGATCAATTCTTCAGAAATTTTGTTTCCCGTTCTACCTACCTCTAGTTCTTTTTTCTGTAAATACGAACTTCGGACTTATTTTCCTTTTTTCATATTGGGGAGCAAGAAATAGGCATGAATGCTTTTGTATGTACGAATATATGCATCATGTGGCTAAGTATGAGAAACTTAGATTTCACAAGCATGAAATCGCTGAAATGCATAGATTGCTAAGTACGAGAACCCTTGGGGTTTTGTCTAAGTATGAGAAACTCAGAAACATACGACCAAATGTTTCCTAAGTATGAAACACTTGGGGTAGATACATAATGAGATATGTCTAGAATGTTTTGACTAAGTATGAAATACTTAGCCAAATATATGCATCTGAATATATGCATCTGGAATGAACAAATATATACGAGCATTCACGGTTCTCCTGGGTACACATGGTAAATATGTATTTACCCCTACAAAAGGTTAAATGAACGATTGTATGGTGATATGAGATACCCAACAAGTTTTAAAACTAAGACGAAAGTTTATGGTCATGAAGGGCCGAGCGAAACATAAAGGCTATGCACGGCCAACAAAAACATACAGTTATGCCACAAAGGGCCGAATACCTATGTTATCAAAAGTATGGAATTATTGTTGCCACGAAGGGCAAAATACCAAGGACACACAGGTCCTACAAGATTGATTTAAAATGTTTGAAGGGCAAAACAACATACATCAATCTAAGTTCTGGACCTCTAGAGAAGTTTCACGTGAAACTTCTGTAGTTGATTCAATGATGGTACCACCACCAGCAGTAATTTCCTCCAGGTTGGTGGTCTCATTGAGGGCTTCCCGAACAGGTGAATGTTCAGTAGAGGCATCTTGATGCTCCGTTGGGATATCCTCATCAACTTCTACAAAATCGTCGATCTGCTGCTCGACGTCTTCTTCTAGGGGCTCCTTAGATTCATGGGAGGCCGGAGCACGGCTACTCAAAAGGTCATTCTCAACCCATAGTGGAGAGTCTTCAGCAACCCCTAGCTTAGTGAGACATGCTTCCCAACAAGCAGCCCATATCTGATCTTGGATGGCTGGCATTTGCTCCACATAGCTGGCAGTCGCAGCGTCAAAGCCCTTCTGATGTCCCTCATCATAAGCAGCCTTTTTTGTATTCTCCATATCGGACAAAGCCTAGCTAAGGTTGTCCTCAGCAGTCTCCAGCTTCACCTTCATGGCATCACATCAAGCTTGGCCTTATCTCTTTCTCTTTCCAGCCTGGTGATTGTTTACAGTTGTCTGGTGTTGTCCCTGAGCAACCTATTGTGTTTAGGTTTAATTTCCTGCATCTTTTGACCCAACGCCACCATTTTTTGGATAAATTAGCAGGAACCGAGCAGTTAGGAAGCGATATGGACATACGTAATATGTAAAAAAGTAAAGTATGGGAATTGATGCAAAGGAACGAATGAGATACCTTAATTCCACTAACAAGGCCAGTAGATATAAGCCGATCTTGAGGGGACGCGGACTCCTTTTGCATATCAACTAGCAATAGCAGGCCTTGGGCAAGGGCTAGTGCAATTTCTAATGAACTAGCACTATCCCCTATGTGTACTGGCCAATCACCCCTGATGAGTGGAGGAGCCCAGGTTTGAGGAAGGGCCTAGGTAGCCGGTGACAGAGGTTGCTGAATAGAGGTAGCTGCTTGAGCTGTAGCATCCCTGGTATCATTTCTAGGACATTTGTCCCAGTGAGCCTCATCTACCTCGAGGGAAATGTCACGTTCTTGAGGTGACGAGGAAGATCGGGCAGAGCCCCCCTATTACGACGAGGTGGTGGGGGAGCATGACCATTCGATGTTATTCGCCCAGTACCACGTCCTCGAGCAGAAACGATAAGAAAAAAACTAAGGTTTATAGGTTGACAAGATATAGTACTTGGGTTTGGCGGCGAAGGGGAATACCCTGAAGAAGAAGATTGGTTGGTATCATTATTTTCAACCTGTTGTTCGGCCTATCGATAAGGGGTCCTCCTAACAATCAAACGAGGAAGTGGAATACCTTCGAAAATGGGTACTTCACCAGGTTGCCCTGCAATCGTCACTCCAGCTCAGGATCTAAGGTTCCTTGATCGGGGAGCAGTGGATGGGGAAGCAGAACTAGTACTTAGGTTGCTGAGTCTTCTATCGATAAAACCTTTGTAGGCAGGATTGTAGCCCAAAAGCACGTCTGTGTTGCAACCTCGACTAGATGTCAAAGTACCAGGTTCTCCGATGTAATTGAGAAGCCTATTAATGTCCGCTGTTCGGACGTAGCTGGGTTCCCTTCTAGGCCTCTCATTGGGGTTGGATGCTGCATGTAAAAGCACAGAAAGAGTTAAAGACATAGCAAAATGGTACATAAAATGGAAATAACAACAGTATGAGCAAATTAGGAGCATACATGGGTGACCCCATATGTGAGGGCAATGAAAGCCCACCACTTGACCATCTTCCCCTGTCAGCTTGAAGCCTCCAGTAATGTAAAGGAAATCTATTTCATGATCACGAGTAGAATCTGGCAAGTTTAGCACGAAACGTTTATCTGCTCTCCTAACTTTGAAATAGTAGATGTTGTACTCAGGGTTTAGCACAATGATATACCACCACTGAATATCCCAAATTCCTAATTGAGTCCCCAGAATCCTATTCAGAGCTACGACCCCCATCACCAGCCTAAAGACATTGGTCGAAACTTGCATGGGGGTAAGACGATACCAATTCAGAACCTGGAGAAGCAATGGGTGGAGGGGGAAACGAACTCCACCCTCAACAATAGCCACAATAGGGATGCACATTCTATCCTAAGTACCAGCATCCTTATCTGCACCTAAAGGGGCAAGTTCAAGCCCAACATTATTAGGAATGTTGTAATCAGCCCTAAACGTCGTCATGACAGTGGAGGTTTCACAAAGCTTCCTAAATTTACTAGGTTTAAGGGGATTTTCGTTCTCATCAGCCATGGAAGTACAAAAAACTCTGAAACAGAATGAAATCTGAAACTAGGTATGATCGAAACCCTAAACAAGAGGATGAATCTGAGAACGAATCTCAGAATGAAACGCAAGAAGAAGGCGGAATGAGAATCTTGCGAAGTTGTTGCAGCGGTCGCCTAAAACACAATCGAATTGCAGACAGCGAAGATGGCAAAGATCCTGCCAGAGGAAAGGAAAGCTTTCCCCTAAAGAGAGAACGAGGGAGTTTGAATGAAGGTATGAAAACCCCAAAAGGCCTCTGAAGGGGTATAAAGGTGAGGGACAGAGACGAAACGTCACTCCTCACGCCATTACAAGAAAAGGTAAGGGAAAGTAGGATCGTAAGGATGTCATTTTAACGCCGTTTGACTGGAATGTCAGTTCGAATTAAATATGAGCTATACAAAATACACCACGTGGAGTTCTTGCCTTGAGAAGGCATAATGACCAAGTCGCCAAAAAACATCAATAAATATAGATGCAATGACTGCACGGGATCTACAGGAATTCGTCTCAAAGTCAATTTCTAGCTTTACCTGCAGCCCCCAAATAGTGGGAACGAGCAAAGCTGGGCAGCAATTGGAGGGACGTATTCCCAAACAAGCAAAAAAGGGGCAGTTGCCGTGCAAGATGGTGTTTGGTGATATGGACCAGTGACATGAGAAGTCACTGGTCCAGGAAGGTTGTATGGGGTCTTAGTCTAGTAAACATTAGAAGTTATTGGACCAAGAGACTAATAAAAGAACAGTGACACAACAAGTCACTGGTCCAAGTAGCTTGTTCGGCAATGAGAAAGCCGAATAGGAGGGGCGCTCCTACAACGTCATTTGTCGAAGCAATAGATAGGGACCAGTGGCATGGGAAATCACTGGTCCAGATGGCCTGTTCGGCAATGAGGTTACCAAACAGGGAGAGAACTTTAGAGAAAGTAACCTTAAGTGCTAAAGTGGAAGGAACACTCTGGAAGGTTTTAGAACAATGGTATCATGTAAGAAATCAGATCCCGAGAATATAGGATCTAGGAAAGATACCCAACGGAAATAGGATGTTCGGCCAGCTATGGAAAGGAGTCCTTTTAGGACTCCTTAATGAGTTGATAAGGGGACGAGAATCCAAGATATTATGGGTTTCCTATATGAGGTAAGAAATCTAGGGCAATAGGGACACTTGAGCAGCAAGCATACGTATGCCTATATAAACAAGGTTAACCTAGAGGTAAAAGGTACGTAGTAAATGACACTTATTCCACATTCTCCTATCGATAATTAGGGTATTCTACAGTACGAAATACTAACTTAGGCATCGGAAGGCCTGTGCCACGAGAGGCAAAGGTGCGCTCACCCCGTGTCTGTTTGTAGATTAGGGTTCCGGCGAAAGTGTTAGGGTTCCGATTGAACAGTACATGGAGCTGCTGCAATCCAGTGCTGTTATAGGTACTGCTCGGTTTTTTCCACCTACAATATCCTTCAAGATTCACGCGAACCTATTCACCACTTTTTTCTTTAATTCATGGATTTATATGCACCTATTTAATCTTAATTTGATCAAAATGAGAAATTTTAATTGTCCAGAAAATGGACAAATCTGATGTATTTTCACGTTTTCTATCGCACTATTCGTACAACTATATAAATTTTTGTGTATATCCTGTTGACTAGTAAAGGTAATGAAGTTAAAGTAATTCGTGAACACCCTTTCAAAAATTTATAGAGTCGCCACTTGGCAAAACAATCAATACAGCCCCAAAAAGATTTACATGCATGTCTATGAAAAAGTACTGGATGGATATTTTTTTCGCACTTCCACTACCACTGTAAAACTATCATACGTTTAACACACGTTCTTGAAAAATTAGACAACTGATAAGTCTAAAAAACAGAACTTACAGATATTGCAGTTGAAAATGGAAAGGAGTGAAAGTTTCTGCCAATAAATTAATCGTTATTTAGAACAGAAATTTACCTGAACATAAAAAGTAGACCAAAAATAGGGCTTGCAATACATATCCTCCCAATGGACAAGCAAAAGCGCTTTCTCTCTATCCGTGCGCCTTAACCGCCCCTCCACGCTCCCCTTCGCCCGCGCCTGCGTCATTGCACTTGATCATCCACTGCCCTTCATTGTTCTTCAGTAGCCGGCCCTGTTGGGAGAAATAAGGGCCCAAATGCACACACAAATGTCACCAACAAATAACCAAAGTTCTGAATACCGTTTCGGACAGGATACTGATTTTCTTATTGGTACGATACGTACCGGTACCGATCAGGTACCGGGTACCGTTTCGGATTTACCGCAACTACAATTATATATAATTATAACTCAATTTTTTTTTCCATACTGTGCAATTCATTCTATAATAAATATTCATAAGACTAAAAAACTCACATAATTGACTTTTCCTCTTTCCAACAAACCCATTTCTTCTCTTCCATTTTTAATCGGATAATTACTCCACCTCCATTCCCAAACCATGTGCTCTAAAATCACTGGTTTTGTACACATAAGAAAAATCCACTGCTTTTGAAACTTTTCCCAATCCAACTAAACTCTCTCTCTCTCTCTCTCTCTCTCTCCTCAGACAAACGAAAAACCCAGATGAACACCCGCTTGAGTCTTCCTCTCTCATACTTACACCACTTCATTTTCCTTAACCAGTGGGAAAATCTAATTTCATCACCTTTCCCTTCTATTCTCCAAGGTTGTATTTTGTATTGTTGAGAGGGATTCTAATGGGAAGATCTATGTAAGTAATCACTTCCAGCCATGGTCGATTCTAGGATAAGCTGGAGAAGGCCACGAGGAGCCACTTTTTTTTTCCGATCTCCTCTTTTCTCTTTTTTTTCCTTATATTTCTCCATTTTTCTCCACTGCCTGGTGCGAAATGGTCCTGTTTTGCAAAATTCCGGCTGAAATCGCCGGTAACATCATCTCGGCCGGTATTGTCCGGTATTGGAGCGGGACGGTATTAGAGGGTTACAGTACCATTTTTTTATCAAACCGGTACGTACCAGCTAGTACGGAATGGTCTTCAAAACTATGCAAACAACCACAAACTGTGTAAAATCGCAGCAGAAACGCAGCACTAACAAATCAGATTTTCAGCAAACAAATGAACCACAAATATGTAGTTTCAACAACAAAATAGAGCAGAAAATTGCAGCAATAACAAGACTTATCTGGGCACTAAAACGCTGATTTCATTCACTTGATTCAAGCTTTACAAAGCTTTTCCTTCACCTTTAAAGCACAACACACTCGAGCACACAAAATCCCCTTTTCTTTTCTCTTTTTACTCTTTTCTCTGTCTCTCTCTATCTACATTTTTTCTTTTCTTTTCTTACATATACTAAAGACACACACACACATAGCCACTTGACATCTCTGTGCAAGGTTCTAGACACACACTTCACTAATTACATACTAAGGACAAAAATATAAAAATATTACATGAAAGCCCCCAAAAATTAAAACAAGAAAATACCCAAATTGGGTTTACATATTTCTAACATCCCCCCTTAAACCCAAATTTCCAAAAGTCTTCATGCCAAGCATCAACTTCAATCTTCCAAACATGCCATGCTTCAAAGGCTTTGTGAAAATATAGGCAACTTGATCATAGGACTTGCAATAAATTAGCTCCACTTCCTTTTCTTCACATGCTCCCAGATGAAGTGAAAACGAGTATCAATATGCTTGCTCCTTTTATGGAATGTCGGATTCTTTGCCAAGGCAATTGCCGATCGGTTATCAACATGCACCTCCGTGGGACTTTCTTGTGAAAATCCCAAGTTCTCCAACAAATTTCTCAACCAAATAGCATGGCAAACAGCGGAGTTAGCAGCCACTTACTCCGCTTCACAAGTAGACAATGTAACAATGGGTTGCTTCTTAGAAGACCAAGTAAAAACCACATTTGCCATAAAGAAAGCAAATCCCGAAGTACTTTTCCTTTCATCTAAATCTCGTCCCCAATCACTATCGGAATATCCAACAAGCATAAAATCATCAACACAAGAATAAAACAAGCCGTCATTGAGTGTACCTTTGATGTAACGAAGAATTCTCTTTGCCGCAATGAGATGTGATTGGTCTGGTGATTCCATGTATCTACTAACCAACCCAACATCATAAAGTATGTCCGGCCTAGTGCAAGTGAGATACCAGAGACTTCCAACTAGACTTTTAAAGTACGTTGGATTAACATTGCCACCATTAGTGCTCTTTCGAAGCTCTACTCCACTTTCAACGGGAGTGTTCACCAGATTACAAGATTCCATGCTAAATCTTTTAAGCACTTCTTTTGCATAGCCACTTTGAGAAATGAAAATTCCATCTTCCTTTTGCTCAACTTCAATGCCAAGAAAGTGAGACATTAAACCAATATCGGTCATCTCAAACTCCCGAATCATACTCTTCTTGAACTCCTTGAACATGGTAGGAGCATTCCTGGTAAAGATCAAATCATCAACATAAAGGCACGAAAACAAAAAAAATCCATTTGCATCCACCTTCATGTACAAGGCATGCTGATAAGGACATTTTTCAAAGCCATTCTCCGCAAAGTATTTATCAATTCTAGCATTCCAAGCACGTGGCGCTTGTTTTAGCCCATAAAGAGCTTTTTTAAACTTATACCCTTTATCTTCTTGCCTAACTTTAACATACCCTAAGGGTTGTTCCACATAAATCTCTTCTTCAAGAAAGCCATTTAAAAACGCTGATTTTACATCAAGTTGATAAATCTTCCATTTATGTTGGGCGGCCAAAGAAATCATCAATCTAATAGTCTCCATTCAGGCAATGGGAGCAAACACCTCACCATAGTCAATTTCGGCTCTTTGCTTGTAGCCTTTAGCAACCAATCTTGCCTTGTATCTTTGAACTTCACCGCTTGCATTCCTCTTTGTCTTGTAGGCCCATTTCACACCAATTGCTTTGTGGCCTTGTGGTAGACATGTGAGCACACATGTACCATTCTTCTCAATTGCATTGATTTCTTCATCCATGGCTTTCTTCCATTTCTTCTCTTGAATTGCTTCTTCATAGCCAATAGGATCACAATCCATATCCATAAAGAAACAAAATAAATTCAAGTTCTCTTCCTCCACTTCGATTTGTTCATAAATTTCTTGCAAGTTTCTTGTTTTCCTTGGCCTTTCACTTGAACTAGCCTCCAAAGATGATGATGATGGTGAGGAAGAATCACTTCTATAAGATGAGGGAGATCCATGTGGAGGAGATTGTGGCTCTCTTTCAACTTCGTTTGGCGCTTCCATCTCTTCTTCTTCAAGAACAAGTTCAACATCATTGGTGGCTTCTTTTTCCTTCCAATCCCACATTTCCTCTTCTTCAAATATTACATCTCTACTCATGATCACCTTCTTGGTAAGAGGGTTGTACAATTTGTAACCCATTGTTCTATCACCATAGCCAAGAAAAATACATTTCTCACCTTTGTCATCAAGCTTTGTTCTTCTAGCTTCTAGAATCTTTGCATAGGCAATGCACCCAAACACTCTAAGATGAGAAACACTTGGCTTGAAAGAGCTCCATGCCTCTTCCGGTGTCTTGAAGCAAACTCTTTTAGTTGGACAATGGTTCAAGAGATAAATGGCACATGAAACGGCTTCGGCCCAAAATTCTCTAGGCAAGCACTTTCCTTTCAACATGCTTTTAGCCATATACAAGATTGTTCTATTCTTCCTTTCGGCTAGTCCATTCAATTGTTGCATGTAGGATGGAGTCACTTGGTGCACAATACCATGCTCTTTGCAAAAATTCTCAAAGACATCGGAAGTATACTCACCACCATGATTAGATCTCAAAATCTTGATGTAGTTGCCACTTTGCTTCTCAATAAGAGTCTTGAACTCTTTGAATTTATCAAACACGTCTGACTTCCTCTTCAAAAAATACACCCAAGTCTTTCGGCTATAGTCATCAATGAAATTGAGGAAGTACATATTCTTGCTATTTGTCATAGGCTTCAAAGGACCACATAAATTAGTGTGCACAAGCTCCAAAGGCTTTGATGCTCGCCATCTTACTTCTTTAGGAAAACTCAGTCGATGGTGTTTGCCAAGAATGCACCCTTCACAAATTTCATTGGGATGATCGATAAAAGGCAAGCCTCTCACCATGTCTTTACTTGATAAGAGCTTCAAGCCACCAAAATTAAGATGTCCAAACCTCAAGTGCCATAACCAAGCCTTATCCTTAACAATAGCATTAAAGCATTTCATAGCATCATGTTGAATATTCAAAGAAAACATTCTATTCTTTGACATTTTCACATGAGCAATCAAATTTCCACAAGCATCTGTGATAGTAAGATAAAGATTCTTCATGCAAATATCATATCCTTTCTCCAAAAGTTGGCCCAAACTCAAGATATTATTTTTCATATCTGGAACATAATAAACATTAGAAATAAAATCATGATTACCATTCTTGAGTTTGATTAGAATCTTACCTTCACCTTTCACCGAAACTTTAGAGTGGTCGCCAAATGTCACATGGCCTTGCACCGCCTCATCGAGTTCAATAAACATGCTCTTCTTGCCACGCATATGATTGCTTGCCCCGGGATCAAGAAACCATACATCACTATGATCTCCATTGGACCCATTATAAGCTAGCAACAAAGTTGGCCCAACTTCTTTGTACTCTTTCTCCACATAGTTAGCTTGCTCACCAACTTCATTGCTTGACTTTGCTCTACACTCATAGCTATAGTGCCCAAATTTGTGACAATTATAGCATTCAACATCCCTCTTGTCATAACCACTCTGATTATAAGAACGGTTGTAGTCACCACCTCCTCTAGCTCTTCCTCTTCCTCTTGGAGCATATGAGTTTTGGCCTCTTCCACCTCCATTAGTGTTTCTTCCACCTCAACCTCTATTCGCATAACCTCTTCCATGGCCTTCAAAGCCTCTTCCACATTTCCATAGCCTCTACCACGGCCATCGTAGCCTCTACCACGGCCATCATAGCCTCTACCTCTTCCGCTTTGAGAGTTCCCCCCTTGATCCTCCTTTGCATCCTTGAAAGAAAGTTTTGATTGGAGTGCTTGCTCAAAAGAGCTTAAAGCTTTCTTGTTCAACCTTTGCTCATGAACTTCAAGTGTTGCCATCAATTGATCAATCGTCATGGTGGAAGTATCCTTTGACTCTTCAACGGCGGGAACCACATACTCAAATTTACCATTTAAAGATTGTAAGATATTTTCCACCACACATACATTATCAAGGTTGCCACCATACCTTCTAATTTGATTCACAATCACCATGGTTCTAGTAAAATACTCTGCAATGGTCTCATTATCCTTCATTTCCAAATATTCGAATTCACCCCTCAAAACTTGAAGTCTCATCCTTATAGTTTTGTCAATACCTCTATTTTCATTTTGGAGGATATCCCAAGCTTCTTTGGACGTGGTGGCGGAGGAGATTTTCTCAAAGCTAGACTCATCAATGGCTAGATAGATTTGAAGTAAGGCTTTCTTATCTTTATTTCTCTTTTGCTTGAGTAAAACCTTTTGACCTTCCATCAATTTCTCTTCATCCTCCTTCGAAGTGGTTGTTCAAACCCATTTTCAACAAAATCCCACAAATCTTGATAACTCAACAACACTTTCATTTGTATACTCCAATTCTCATAATTATCTTTCCCCAATCTAGGAATTTGGGGCTGGAGAAAGTTATTCATTGCAGCCATCGCAGATCAAGCACAAATACACTAATAAAAGCTCTAATTTCAAGCAACAAGCCCAAAACTCCGATACCAGATTTGTTGGGGGAAATAAGGGCCCAAATGTACACACAAATATCACCAACAAACAGCCACAAACTGTGTAAAATCGCAGCAGAAAAGCAGCAGTGACAAATCAGATTTTCAGGGAGAACAAATGAACCACAAAGATGCAGTTTTCAGCAACAAAATAGAGCAGAAAATTGCAGCAATAACAAGACTTATCTGGGCACTAAAACGCTGATTTCATTCACTTGATTCAAGCTTTACAAAGCTTTTCCTTCAACTTCAAAACACAGCACACACGAGCACACAAAAACCCCTTTTCTTTTCTCCTTTTACTCTTTTCTCTGTCTCTCTCTATCTACGTTTTTTCTTTTCTTTTCTTACATTTACTAAAGACACACAAACACATAGCCACTTGTCATTTCTGTACAAGGTTCTAGACACACACTTCACTTATTACATACTAAGGATAAAAATATAAAAGCATTACATGAAAGCCCCCAAAAATTAAAACAAGGAAATATCCAAATTGAATTTACATATTTCTAATAGGCCCGTCACCATAGGAAACCCGTTAAGCATTTCGGATATGGACTCTCTCAGCTTCTTGGTTACTGCCCCGACAGCCCGACCAGGAGGGGTCTTGTAATAGTGCACCATTTGGATCCGGTTGGGTTCCATGACCCTGTCCAGAGCCGAAAGGTGGTGGAATTTCCCGGGTTGGACTGGCTTCGTGCTGACCACTGTCCGTTTGCATAAGATTGTGATTTGATCCGACATTGCGGATTACGGGACTAAACCCTATTTCCTACTTGCTTAGTGATCTAAGTTTAATGTATGCAGGTACAATATTTGTATTTACAAAGGACATTTATTTTTGGGAATTGGCTTGAATGTGGTCAGGTTTTCATGTCTAACAGAAAACACAAATTAAACCCATGTTTGGTGGGGAAATGAAGTTTTCATGATTCATATGAGACGGTTTTTTAATACTAAGCCCAAGGCTATTTGGGCCAAAGTTCAGATAAAGGGAATGACTTCGGTGTCCCCGGTCATTTTGGGAACACCATAATTTTTGGCATAACAAAACCATTATGAGCATAACCAAAACCCATTACAAGCATAACAAAACCATAACAAGGCATAACTTGTTTGTTATGCCTTGTGTAGGGGGCCGAAATATCCGAAGGATAGACGGATCCCCGTGTACGTCACCGAACGTTGCGTGCCACATCCGAACGTACATGTATTTGAGCTCGCTCGGCGATCTAGCTAAATGCTCGGGGAGGTCCTCCCGTTCGGCTAAGTTGTTCTTCGGATAAAACATTGAACACTCGGAGATTCTTCATATGTCAGAAATGGGCTCCACCGAGCAAAGAAGTTTAAGGAACCTTCCAAAAATTTCTTTTGATAAGTAAGCTGTCCTTTCTGATATTCGAAGTGACATCTCTGAACGATGTGACCTTTCTGACATCGACCCATGTGACTCTGTAAGATCTGGAAGAAGCACTCACTAAATATCTCTGCTACGTGACGTCATCCGAGCAATACGCGACACGTGGAAAGTAAAGCCAACTTGCTCATCACTTAACCCCTTCACCTATAAATAAAAGGGTATTACCATCAAGAAAGGGGATGATCAGAAAAACTTCTTCTAAGCAATATTCTCTCCTCTTCTAGCTTATTTTCCTTCAAAACTTCTTCTTCCTTCTCCACTTACTGACTAGTTCGTCGGAGCTTCTTCCCGGAGGAACATCCCCCTCCGGCTCTGCAGGTATATCAAGTCCAGCGTCAACTCTCACGGCCCAACACACGGAGTCAGCTACACAAGAAGGATCATAAAGAAAGCCTCCCCCACAATTGGCGACTCTGCTGGGGAAGGACAAGGTTCTTTGTGGTGTTCTTCGTGTTCATAATGCCAGTTGAGGGCCTGATATGATCTTCAGCTCAAATTCTGTCTGTTCCTCTCGTTTGAACGGAACGAATGGCTCAACGCCTCTTACCTCCGGGTCCAGAGAACTTCACCCTTGGGCTGGAGGGCTATGGGTCTATCAACCTCGAGCCCCATCAAGCGGCTAGGACGATTTCCCACATGGCCCGCCAACTTTCTTTTCCACCCACCGAGTTGGATATCGCATTGGCGGAGCAGAAACGTCAGGCGGCGGTTATTGCCATGCTTCAACAACGACTGGAGGAGCGGGATAGTGGGATGACCGTAACTCCTGCTCACGGGCATCCCGCCGAGCCCAGCCGGCCAAAGGGACCTCGCAAATGAAGCAGAACGTCTCGTCCAGCCCAAACGGCCGAACTCGCTGTTTTCGAGCGTCGAACTGTCTTCGAGAGCCTTGACCAAGGGTATCAACCACCAACGGCTTCACGACCTCGGTTGACGAGCATTATTCGTGCCGAGAGTTCACGATCTTCAGCTACAGGTTCCACAGCTGGAACCAATAAGGGAGGCGCGTCAGCTCGAGCACAACTTCGCTTTGAAAAGCAACCAAGTCAAAGAGATGGGAAGAGGCCCGTGGTTCTAAATGATCCACCTCGGCACACACACACCAGCAGCAACCGAGAATACTCGGTACGATCGAAAATTAATTTTGAACGTCAAGAAGGGCGACACTCGGCTAACTCAAGCAGTCGCCACCAAACAGAAAGCCGAGGAAACCGTTTGGAGCACGATAATACGATTATCCTATACGATCAGTTTACGGGCTTGCCAACCATGTATCAACCCGTCGACCCAGGTCTTCAGCCTCATCATACTCATTTGGCAGGCTCGAGAGGGGCGGCGCGTGCACCTTCGGTTTTAGCCACTCGGCAACCAAAGGAGACAGAGGAGCATCACCGGCACCATCGACGAGAATGTAGAAAGACCCTGGAATCGCTTGTTGCAATTCCTCTCCCTATTGTCCTGCAGACCCCAGTTCAAGAAGATAATTCAAAGCTCGGGAAGGCAAAGGCTTCCCCCTTCGTGGATGCTATCCAACAGGAGCAGCCACCGAACAGGTTCATCATGCCGAAGCTGAAACGTTACGAGGCAAAGGAGGACGCAGTCGCGTTCGTTTGTCGCTTTAGACAAACTATGAGCCTCCATAACTTTTCTGACACCCTTATGTGCAAGATCTTCCCACTCACTCTCAGCAAGCCAATCATGTTGTGGTACAATCAGTTGAAACCTAAATCTATCACTTGCTTCAACGAGCTAGAGTTGGAGTTTAGTAAACGCTTTGTAACCAGCAACATTCAACTGAAGACATTATCTATGCTGGTGAACATGCGGAGAGTGGCTGGAGAAACCCTACAGCTTTATACCGAGCGCTATTGGGAGGTCTATAATCTTATTCCCGACTATGATCAAGGAGTCGCGGCCGAGTCTTTTATGAACGGGTTGGATCCAGCCTCGGCAATGTTCCGTGACCTCTCACATAATCCGCCTAAGACAATGGGAGAGCTCATGACCATAATCGAGAAGGATTGCGTTCACGAAGAAACCATGGCCGAGCGACATACACCAAAGGCTCCAGAGCCTGCCAAAACAACTGTGTCGAAGAAACAAGTAACGAACGTTCGTTAGGGGCAAGGAGGCCAAGGCAGTTTAGGCCAAACGACCAACAAGCCGATCAACAAAGGTCAACCTCCGCAGCACCCTCCGCCACAATCGTGGCAACAAATGAAAAGAGAACCACAGCCGGACGAGTATGTGGCCGAGCATACGGCGTTCACCGAACCTATCTACAAACTCCTCAACATCATCGGTAAATTGCCGTTCTCTGTTTGGCCGACGGTACTCTTAGGCACCGTTGGGAGCGAACGTTCGTTAGGGGCAAGGAGGCCAAGGCAGTTTAGGCCAAACGATCAACAAGCCGATCAACAAAGGTCGACCTCCGCAGCACCCTCCGCCACAATCGTGGCAACAAATGAAAAGAGAACCACAGCCGGACGAGTATGTGGCCGAGCATACGGCGTTCACCGAACCTATCTACAAACTCCTCAACATCATCGGTAAATTGCCGTTCTCTGTTTGGCCGACGGTACTCTTAGGCACCGTTGGGAGCGGACCGGGGATGTGTACATATCATAAGGAGTGCGGTCACTACACTACGCAATGCCCACCTTTCAAACGGTATCTAGAAGAGCTAGCAGCGGCGGGGCATCTGAATCAGTGGATTGACGTTCGGCGAAGTCCACTTCCACCCCCTCCTCCGATTATTGGAAATCTCGTAAGTGTAATACAGGGACTGGTTTTTGAAGAAAGGGCAGCCGAGCTTCGTTCAGAAATTGAAAGGGCCATCACCTCCTTACCCGTTTGCAACATTGGCATTTCGGGAAAGCAAAAATGGGAAGATCCGAGCTTCGACAGCCCTATTACTTTTTCATCTGACGACTTGAAAGGCGTGCAACTCCCTCATACGGACGCTCTCGTTGTTACTATTACTATTGATAGATCCACTGTTCAGTGAGTGTTGATAGATCAGGGAAGCTCGGCAGATGTGATGTTCTATTCGACCTTTCAGAGCCTCGGATTATCTATCTCCCGCTCAGCTTCGGACAGCGTCCACTCCTCTCGTCAGTTTTACTAGAGCCCCGGTTTGGCCACTCGGCTTGATCACTCTTCCTGTGCGGGCTGGATCATGGGTTCTTGAGATCGAGTTTATGGTGGTAGCTTCTCCCAGTCCATACAACATCATACTCGACCGAACCTGGCTGCACGAGATGAAGGCAATCGCTTCTACCTATCACCAGGTGGTAAAATTTGTTGGATGGAATGGACGTCAGGAGAGCCTCCGAGGGGATCAAATCCAATCAAAGAAATGTTACATCAGCACTGTGACAAACAAACAGAGCTGTATGGAAGTACAATGCGTGTCAGCCACCCCAGTTCCAATAATTGAAGATGTTGGCGTGCTGGCCGAACAAAGATCTACCGAGGAGTTAATACGATTTTCAATTCCTGGGGGCGAAGGAAGATATTTTCTAATTGGGAGTTCTCTGAGCGTGGCCAAACACGAGGAGATGTATGACTTCCTGATGCGAAACATAGAGGTATTTGCTTAGACTCCGCAAGACATGCCCGGTGTGGATCCAACGTTCGCCATGCACATTGAATGTTGATCCTAATAGGCAGTCGGTGGTACAGAAAGTCCGACGCTCGTCCGCCGCACACATCGAAGCTGTAATGATGGAGGTGGATCAATTGTTAGAGGCTGGCGTCATTCGGGAAGTTTTATATCCCTCTTGGCTTGCCAATCCAGTGGTTGTGCCGAAGAAAAACGGGAAACTAAGGGTTTGTGTTGATTACACAAACCTCAACGACGCCTAACCTATGGATCGATTTCCCCTTCCTTGGATTGAGCAAAAGGTGGACGCAACGGCAGGATGCGAATACTTGGGCTTTATGGATGCATATCGGGGCTATCACCAAATAGCTTTGGCTCCGAAAGATCAGGAGAAGACGACCTTTATTTCTCCTCGGGGAACTTACTGCTACAAGGTCGTTCCGTTCGGCCTGAAGAATGCTGGTGTAACCTTCCAATGCTCCATCACAAGGATGTTTCCTGGCATGCTCGGCCGAATAAAAGAAGCTTATATCGATGATCTGGTTTGTAAAAGCACGTTCGCTCGGGATCACCTTCGGGACCTAGGAGAGGTCTTTGCTGTATTGAAACGA
Source organism: Rhododendron ovatum (assembly GCA_019656835.1). Taxonomy (NCBI): domain Eukaryota; kingdom Viridiplantae; phylum Streptophyta; class Magnoliopsida; order Ericales; family Ericaceae; genus Rhododendron; species Rhododendron ovatum. Next base: position 31,556,450 of record CM033798.1, on the reverse strand, counting down.
CGGAAGTTGCGTCTCAATGCCTAGAAGTGTGCGTTTGGCATAAGCTCGAGAAAGTTCCTTGGTTACATGGTAAGTCGCCAAGGAATCAAAGCTGATCCTACGCAAATCTTGGCCGTGCAAAATCTCCGAGCTCCGACAACCATTAAAGAGGTACAGCGACTTACGGGAATGGTGGCTGCCCTGAACCGTTTCATCCGACGTTCGAGTGATCTCTGCCGTCTATTTTTTTGAGCAATCACTACTAGCCGACGCAGATTCGTATGGACCGAAGAGTGCGAGCAGGCTTTGCAATCTTTAAACCAATACCTTTCCCACGCTCCTCTGCTCGTCAAGCCCCTACCCGACAAAGATTTGTATCTTTACCTTGCTGTTTCGGATCATGCTACGAGCACGGTGCTTGTTTGGAAAGAGGGGATTGAGCATCAACCAATCTTCTATTCCAGCAAAATGATGACGGACTTTCAGACGAGGTATTTGCCTATGGAGAAATTGGCATTGGCTCTCGTTTCAGCTAAAACGAGCCACTTGCCTTACTTCAATCCCATAGGATTGTGGCCCTCACTGAGTTTCCTCTCAAAGCTGTCCTTCGGAAGATGGACACGTCAAGTCGGATCCTGAAATTCTCTCAAGACTTGGCCAATTTTGACATCCAGTTTGAGCCTCAGACCGCCATCAAGGGTCAGACCTTGGCTGACTTCTTTGCCGAACTCACCCCTGGATTGCAAGACGAAGCCAATGCCTTGGCCATCGCTGCCGAGGAAGCTCGGATTGAGGAAGAAGAAGTTTTGGAAGAACCATGTAGCCGTCCTGGGGAGCCCCTTCGCGCTCAGTACACCCTCGGACGGAAGAAATCGAAGCGGCAATGGAGGCTCTTCTCTGGTGACGCCTGGCGAATGACCGTCGATGGAGCCTCCAATGTTCATGGAGCTGGAGCGGGCATCGTCCTTGTGTCTCCAATGGGGACGGTGCATGAAAGTGTTGTCTCGATTGGATACCCGGCGACGAACAACAAAGTGGAATATGAAGCTCTGATTACAGGCCTCCAACTTGCTCTTCGGCTTGATGCAGATTCGGTCCATATCTTTTGTGACTCTCAGCTCATTGTGGGTCACTAAACGACGATTATCAAGCTAAAGACCAGTGTATGAATGCTTACGTAAGCCACGTATTGGCCCTGTTCGGAAGATTTGGCCGAGTGGAAGTAGAATGGATCGCTCGGGAGCACAATGCACATGCTGACGCCCTGGCAGGTCTTGCTTCGGTTTACAAGACCTCGGGCAGTCACACTATTACCTTTGACGAAGTCGCAACACCAAGCTTTGAACAGCTGTGTGAACGAGTGATCGCAATTGCCCTCGGTCCAAGTCAACTGGATCCCGTGATTGATTACTTGAAGAACCAGGTGTTACCACCGAACAAATGCAAAGCACACAAACTCCGTTGCCGAGCAGCCAATTTTTTCCTGGGTCCAAACGACAATCTTTACCGATGGACTTTCACTGGTCCAGATTTGCGTGTCGTCCATGAAGATCACTTGACGACCGTTCTGGAAGAACTCCACTTGGAAAGCTGTGGGGTGCATTCAGGAGGACGGTCCCTTGCACAACGTCCGCTGACGCAAGGATATTGGTGGCCGAAGATGGTTAAACAGTCAGAGGAGTACGTGAAGCGATGTGTTTGGTGCCAACATCAGGCATCTCTAATCCACCAGCCTGCCTTCCCCCTTAAAATGATCACTAGTCCATGGCCATTCGCGGTTTGGGCTTTTGACATAGTTGGCAAGATTCCGAAGGCGCTTGGGGGATTTGAATATATGCTCACAACCACAGATTTGTTCACAAAGTGGGTTGAAGCTTCCCCCTTGGTCAAGACCTCTGCAGGCGACATGGAACATTTTATTTGGAAGCACATCATCTCGAGGTTCGACGTACCGTACGCCATCCTTTCCGACAATGGCTCCTAGTTTGTCGCGTCCGCCATCAAAGCTTTTTATGCAAAGCACCACATCACGATCCATAATTCCTCAGTGGCTTATCCTCAAGGTAATGTACAGGCCGAAGCATCTAACAAGACCATCACTCGGGGGCTGAAGCGCCGTCTAGATCGGAAGCTCGGTAAGTGGGTGGAAGAGCTTCCACACGTCTTATGGGCCTACCGTACCACCCCTCGGCGGTCTACCGGCCGTACTCCATTTGATATGGCCTACGGTATGGAAGCTGTCCTCCCCTTGTCTACTATGATCCCTACAGCCCGAACAGAAAATTTTAACCCTGTGGATAACGATGCACTTGTGGGGGCCGAGTTAGACTTCGCCGAAGAACTACATGACAATGCTAAACTTCGGCACGCTGCATATCAGCAAGAAGTTGCAAGGGGCTACAACCGGAATGTTCGCGCTCGTCCGTTTAATGTTGGGGATTTAGTCCTTCGGATGGTCACCGAAGCATCAAAGCTAACCAAGCTGAAGGATCCCTATGAAGGACCTTACCGAGTGGTGGAAAAGATTGGACATGGCGTCTACAAACTCGCTGAGATGGATAGAACGCCAATTGCTAATCCATGGAATGCTCAAAAACTTAGGAAATTCCATGGTTGATACTGGCATCACCCATTTTCGTTTCTTCTCTTGTATTTACATTTTTGTTCGGAATGTACGCCTTTGAGCGTCGTTTATTTAATGCACATTTCCTTATTTATTCAGATGATTTCCTATTATTCTTTTAACCGGGGTATCTCATCTAGCCCTGGGTTCATGCCCTTGGGACGCCGGTACTTCCTCCCCATGATCGGTACGTTCGATATGCACTTTGTTTGTTTGGGCGAAAGTCTCGTAGTCCATGATGATTTGTTTGTTCGGGCGAAAATCTCGTAGCCATTGGGGTTTTGTTCGGTAAACACTCTCGTAGTTTAAGATAGTTTGTTCGATTCAGAGCAATTTTCAAAGCCCTTGGTACGAAGTATGATCGAATGAACTTCCTGTAGCCCAAGTCTTTTCCCTCGGATCACCACTTGCGCCTTCGGTACTGATGCCTAATTGTTTTTTGTGTACCCAATTGTTTGCCTTATTGGATTCTCATTTTTACACTGACCAGCGACTAAGACAGGGGGCTTATACTTGGCTACACAATGCACTTAATCCAAAAAAAAAAGACTTGGCAAATTCTTATACTTGGATACGCAATGACTCTGATCCGAACGAAAAGACTTGTAAAAAACAAATTTTTGCAAGTTTGTTAAAACAAAGAACGAAGATTGTTAATCATTCACCAAGGGATCCTCCGACCTGTTTTAATTACATCCAATGGTTTGGCAAGGTTCCAATTGTTCGGAGCCAACCATATTCGAAAAAAACACAAAAAAACAAAAAACAACAAATACGAAAACAGAAGCAAAAAGGGAAAGCCAGTTCAATTTGCTGGAGCATCTGCAGGGGCTGGTACGGTGGTAGAGTCGGCAGCATCAGCTGTTGTATCTTCTGCTTCAGCTTTGGCAGGGGGGAGGGGAGGTACCTCCACCAAACTCCTCCTTTCATCATCGGGCTCAACGCCTGCGTCGTCAAAACCCCTGTTGTAGCTGAGCATGAAGCTTTCTTTGTGTTGGCCTTCCTTAATCTCAGCCTGAACCTCGAGAATTTGATCAGCTACGTCCTCTTCAGCTTGGGTGTACCCCTTATCGTACCCCTTGTTATGCTGTTCCTGCAGCTCCTTCTCTATTTCTCTCTCCATCTCCTTCTTCATCTCTTCACACCCGAAGGCTCTTCCCTCAGATAGGCCCTCCTCTTTTCCTTCGGCCCTTGTGCGCTCGGCTGAGTCCTACAGTCCCTTTATCAGGTCATTCAGATTTGCAATCTGAACTTCCTGGCCTTGTCGCACGAGCTCGGATTGCTCCAGGCTCTTTTTGTAATCCTCAGCTATGCCCTTGTTATGCTCAACCGACTACTTCAGCAGCTTCGACTTCTTGTCGTGTTCGGTGAGATAAAATTGGGCACTCATGATGGACTGGGTGGCCTGCATTCATAGCAGAATTAAAGTTATTCCGAAAAATTAGAGCGAGTGAACAAATAATCATTGCATGTATGAGAAATTTACTTACTCTTCCAGCATGGTAGTAGTACTCACTCAGGGCTGCTTTCAGAGATGGGGGACTCTGTATATTCCTTGGTAAAGCCAGCCCCGAGTGGAGGGTGAAGGCTAGGGAGGGATCCTCCTTGAGGCTGTCTGATTTTAAAACTTGTTTTTTGCCTGGGGTGACAAAGTTAGGCACCCATGGGGTATCAAGGTCCGAAGCAAGCTCCCTTCTCTCTCTCCTTCTCCCTGCGCTCCCTTCGAAAGCTCAACTTCCTGGCTCTTCCCCTTCGGAGCCGCTTTTGTCTTTTTGCTCAAAAGTGGTTCCTTCGGGGAAGAAGGGGCACTCAATGGACATTTTTTAGAGGGTGGTAGGGGTGGGGTTTTCTTGCTTGGCGCGGAGCCCGAAGCACCCGGGGCTCCAACCTTCCGAAGCTTGGCCTTCTCCCTCTGCTTTTCCTCCAACTTCTTCTGGAGAACGGCCTTAATACTCCTTGGAGGCATTTCTTCTTGTTCTTGAAAAGGCTCTTCTTTGCTGGGTAAGCGGATTGTCCCTCGGAGAGGTTTGTCGAAGCTCGGTAGAAGCTCTTCTGGGATGTCCTCGGAGACAACGTCGAAAGCCTGCTCACGCTCGTCGGTCACCTTTCGTCGGATCCGACCCCCGTATGTAGCTTTGTACTTAAGGATTGTTGGGGCATCTCTTTCCTCTGCTGGAATGGTGAGCAGGGAATCAGCAAGACCACAACCCCTCGCTGCCCTTAAAAGTACCTTGTTGAGCTTGGTAGTATCTGCCGAAGAAAAGCACCCCAAAAACAATGGGTAAGTATAATAAGAACAACAGAAAGAATAGCATCAAAAAAATGAATAACTGTTCTTACTCGATGTCCCCCTTCGGGCGGCGATTTTGAATTGGCCGTACTCTAGTTCGGGGAATTGAAAATTTCCCCGAACCTCGACGTAGTCGGAGGCGCATTTCTCTGAGTCGTACATGACCTCGGGAATGATTTTTTGCATCTTCCTTCGGGAGCAAAGGTAGTACCGAGAATACCGAACGTTTCTCGACATCATATAATTCTCAAAAAAATGATAGGCCTCGAGTCGGAACATCTTTACCTCAGCAAGCTTGATTACCGAGTGAATAATACGGTAAGAGTTCACGCTCAACTGGCATAGAGTAGGGTTGAAGTGGTGAAGGATTTCTCTCAAGACCCTATGCATCGGGAACCGAAGGCCCCCTTCCGTTATCGCCATCAGGGGAACAGTAATGTGTTCGTCACTATATCTTATTCGGGGGCCTTGGATCGGAGTGATAATGACATCGTCGGGGGCGTCGTAAACTATTTAGAAGAGGTTCAGGCTCTTCTCATCTTAGAAGCACTCCAAATAAGGGCATGGATCCCTTCCCGTTCGGTCAGGGATTACATCGGGATCCAACTGAATGATTTTTCTCTTCGCCTTCGGAGGTTGCGACAAAGACTCACCTACGACGCCGGCTCCCTCGTTCGTTCGGCTTGACGAAGCGATAGGAGTTTCTCTTTTTGACTCGGCTTCGTCTGCTCCCTTGGTGTCCTCGCCCTCTCCCGCTTCGTCTTGAGGAAGCTCTCTCTCAGACGACTCCTCATCAATGTCTATTATAATGGGGTCTGGCCCCATTGTTCGGAGAGGAATCACCCTAGCGGGATAATCGATTCCTTCTACTCCCATGGGAACCTCTCCACTTGACCCCGTTCGGTAGCTCCGGGTGAAGTCTCTAATCAGTTCGGCTAATCCAGGATCGACTCTACCGAAATCCGAATCTCCGGTGTCCACCGACCGATAAGATTCACCCGACGAAGTTGACTTCGAGGACTCCATACCTAGAAACAAATAAGTGCAAGGGAAAAGACTGTTAGCGATTTGCATGGCCAGGAGTCTAAGTGCCTATGTTCGGTGTTCTATGTTATTTTGAGAGATCTCAAGTCTACTCGGGTACTTCCCGAACGATCACCCTTCGGAAGAAATTCCGAAGGAGGGATTCTTACCGCTCAAGGAAATGATGGGGAACCCTACGTGTTTCCAATGGGGAAATAGTGATTAAGGAGCTTAATACGAATTACCAAGCTTCTTAATGATTGTTCCTTTGGACAAACTCATACTTAAAGGTACCCTCGTGTTCGAAAGAACACGATTTGAAGATGAACATGTGTTCGGAAGAATATATGAACACCTAGGGAATCAGGCGACTATTTCAGTTTAGGCGAAAAAGGAAAAAGCCAACTTTAAAGGTGTAGAGGCATTCGAAAGTAATCAAAATGCATTGAGAAAGGAAAGAACTCAAGAAATACCTGAAAAATCGAGAGCAATCTGTGATCAGATCCTTCAAATCTACAGATTTATGGCGATTTTTGGTTTGAAACGGTGCTTGAACAGGGAAGACGATCGAGAATGGGAGAGAAAGTGATTTTCTCTCTCCTTCTCCCACCCCTTTTATACTGACTTCAGAATTCGAAGCGGTCTTGAACCCTGGCCGTTGGATTTGAGCGGGAGATTGATGTGACGCTCGATGAAGGACACGTGGCAAGTATGAAACGTGCCGTACCTCCACCCAATGTAATCGTGACACATGGCAACGTTTTCAAATCGGCGGTTGCAGAAGCATTAAATGAAAGCTGCAAGCACGTGTCAAAAAGTTCCAAGCATTTTTTTCGTTCAACAACTTCAACGATTCGTCTGGTCATTTGTTCTTCGGATCTGCTTTGTTGTTCGGCCAACTACTATTCAACTCCTCTTTCCTGTCCGAGCAAGAAAAACAGGAGTTGAGGGGCTATTGTAGGGGGCCGAAATATCCAAAGGATAGACGGATCCCCGTGTACGTCACCGAACGTTGTGTGCCACATCCGAACGTACACGTATTTGAGCTCGCTCGACGATCTAGCTAAACGCTCGGGGAGGTCCTCCCATTCGGCTAAGTTGTTCTTCGGATAAAACATTGAACACTCGGAGATTCTTCGTATGTCAGAAGTGGGCTCCACCGAGCACAGACATTTAAGGAACCTTCCAAAAATTTCTTTTGATAAGTAAACTGTCCTTTCTGATATTCGAAGTGACATCTCTGAACGATGTGACCTTTCTAACATTGACCCATGTGACTCTGTAAGATCTGGGAAGAAGCACTCACTAAATATCCCTGCTACGTGACGTCATCTGAGCAATACGCGACACGTGGAAAGTAAAGCCAACTTGCTCAGCACTCAACCCCTTCACCTATAAATAAAAGGGTATTACCATCAAGAAAGGGGATGATCAGAAAAACTTCTTCTAAGCAATATTCTCTCCTCTTCTAGCTTATTTTCCTTCAAAACTTCTTCTTCCTTCTCCACTTACTGACTAGTTCGTCGGAGCTTCTTCCCGGAGGAACGTCCCCCTCCGGTTCTGCAGGTACATCAAGTCCAGCGTCAACTCTCACGGCCCAACACACGGAGTCAGCTACACAAGAAGGATCACATAGAAAGCCTCCCCCACACCTTGGTTGGGTTTGGTTATGCCTTGGTTGGTTTTTTGGATATTTCTTGGTTATGCCTTGTTTGGGTTTTGTTGTGTTTGTAATGGGTTTTAGTTATGCTCATAATTGTGAAGTTATGTCAAAAATTACGGTGTCTTCAAAATGACCGGGGATACCATAACATCATCCTCAGATAAATACATTGGGAGGGAAAGTTTTTGAGAGCATTCGAATGTAGGCAAATGGTATGGTGTCTACCCTTACATACGGTGTCTCCGTTATGCCTCTTATTGTTTCGGTTATGCCTCTTGTGGTTTTCAGTTATGTTATAGGTGGTTCCATGTTATGTCATGTGTGGATCCGTGTGTTGTATAACATAGAACCACAAAGGGGATGACCAAAAATCACAAGAGGCATAACCACAAACCACAAGAGGCATAACGGAGACACCAAAAGGGTAAACACCATAGTATTATCCTTCGATGCAGATGGGCTTGAATTTTTTTGGGGTGATATTCTAACATAAGTACGTACATAAGTAATTTTCATCTTTGATATTTGTCAAATGTACCACTTATAAGATAAATGGAAGAGGATATATTTGCTTTGAAAAATTAATAAATTTGGACGTTTTGCATTGGAGAGTTTCAATCGGTAAGAGGTGGCTGTTTTTTTCATTAAACATCTCACTTTACAAGTGTAGTGGAATTGTTGTAATACTTGAAATAAAAAGTTGAGAACGAAATGATATACAAAATGTATTAAAATGATTAAATAAAGAATTTTCTTTTCTAAGAAGTAATTTATAGAAATAATTCAAAATTTGAAAAATAATTATAATAGAGAGTATTCAGTAGGGGCCCGTGCCCCCACTCATCCTCAAGTGGCCCCGCCACCTGCGGATAGGGAATTAATAAGTTATCTCTCTTGTTTTTCCCCATATATCAGGGTGTACGGAACCATTTATGTGGCCCTCGGCTTATTTCTGTGTGGCCAAGCTTGCGTTCTACTAGCTAGGATGTCATGAACAGAGTCTTGTGCAAATAGGACCTACTAGAGTTGATAAAATAAGTAATTGTAATTCTATCTGGCCTTACCACCCTGAGGTTCTAGGTTCGACTCTCCTGCGTTGTAAAACGTTCTTGGGGCCACCCCATGCATAAAAATCCTTTGGGTTAGCAAAGGCTGATGGGGGGCTGGAGAGATTAGTCCTGTGGTGCACGCAAGCTGGTCCGGGAACCACTCTTCATTACCAAAAAAAAAAAAAAACGGAGTACTTAAATTGTTGGAAACATACTTATGTTTTCCTAGACGTTCTTTTAATTTAAACGTCTACTCGATTAAACAAAGTACCCAAAATTTAGAGATTATTTTTTTTATAAGCAGATGTCCGGATGAACTTATGCGCACTTAAATTATTATTTGAAGTCACAAAGTGAAAGACCTCAAAAACCTCCCGTGATCTTATGAGTTTTTGTTGCCGGCGGGATTAAGCCTGGAAGTTCGAGGTAAAAGAAAGTAACGAAAGGGAAAATTCACTTACGCCTATGATCCCACAATTATCGTAAACGTGGAAAAATCTCGCAGGGGGCATTTTGTATATGCACTTATGCCACTTTGAAGTACGAAATAAAAAATCAGAATTATTGTAAAGGGAACGCTAGTTTGGAGCAAAACTACAAATGCGAATTTTTTTGAAATAAAGACAAATAAAAAAAGTCAAGTACTATAACTTTTAGTTTAGAGGAAACAAAGGTTAGGACAAATTGCAATGGTAAGTACTAAATAGAGACCCGATTATTTCCACACTTAACGAGTGTTTGATTTTCTCCGCCAGGATATATAAGAAAGGGCAAATTTTCGTAATCGTCTCTCTAGTTTTATGGTTGTCTCAATTTTATCTCTCCAGTTTCAATTGCATCCAAATAAACCCTGTAGTTTGTTTTATGTTCCAAATTGATAAAATCGTTCACACCGTAAATGAAACTAACGGAAAAATTGGTTTTAGTTTCATGACTCTCTTAGGGTGCCCATTGAAAAGCCTTAAAGCTAAAATTCATTATAACCATTTAAGCTAAAATAATCAGAAAAATAAGATCTTGGCACCGGTTCAAACAGATTGAAAATCAAAACACTTAATTTTTAACTGTATTTTTTAATATATAAACGGTGCAAAAATCTATTATGACCATCTATGATAAAATGATCAGAAAAATAATTTCTTCGCACCGGTTTAAACAGATTGAAAATTGAAATACTTAATTTTTTACAGTATTTTTTAATATATAAACGGTGTAAAAACCATTATGATTTTATGGAAGGAGGATGATTTTAAGATAAAACGCAAGAGCTTGCAAGTTTTTATGGAAGGAGAATGATTTTCGCGATCCAATTTTCTCCGGAGGCGCTCCTCTCTTTGTCTCCATTAGGGCAAAGTTACTAAATTAAACTTATTTTTTTACCCCGTTTATATGTTAAAAAATATAGTTAAAAAATTAAGTGTTTCAATTTTCAATCTTTTTGAATCAGTGCCAAGATCTTATTTTTCTGATCATTTTATCTAAAATGATAACTAGTGTGTGCCCGTGCCTGAACGCACGGCTCGAAATTGGTTTTGAAAGAATTATCTAGTTTTGTTCCTCTAACTTCTTGAAGGCCTTGGGCCCCATTCGCAAAATTTCAACTACGCAAAAAAAAAAACAAAAGAGCTCAAGTATATCCACCGGTTAACTTGAATCAGCACATAAACAAACTAACAACTACATCTACAAAACCAGTAACAATTAAAGTTTGCTAGACCACTTTGTTAAAATTTCACACGAAAAACATTCCAAAAACTAATCCACGAATTAATATCAGGTGACCGAATCTCTCCAATTTTTGCTTTGGTTAATTTTTTACTTTTGTATCCATTGGAGGAGTTTCTGCACTTCATTTTCCTTCCTTCTGGAGAGAGTCCTTTGTGGGCTAACCCAATTCATATTAGTGGAATCTCGTTTGGATTTGAAATACTAAAAGAGAGAAATCGTCTCAAAATGGAGAGATCGTCTCAAATTGGAAAACCAAAACTGATATTCTTCAATCCATCATTAATTCCATCCGAGAGAATCAATCTTCACCCTTAGAAATAAGCAACACTCAATTTTGTCTAAAAAGAGTGTCATAATGGACTCCCCACTACCAAAACTCATTAGGGGAGAAACTGGGCCTTAGGATTGAATGAAGGATTATAACACAATTCAATCACAACCCTTTAACCTGCCACGAAGGACAGTTGTGAGAGAGACATTTTGCAAAACCGTTGTGTAATGTAATATAGACATAGGCAATATCAACATCTAAAAATATTCTCACTTATAAAAATTATAGATTTTCTAAGCTTCAGACTCCAACCAACTCGGTATCTGACTTACTGGTTAGCCAATGCAACATATAAAAAAACGGATGACGCTCCACTTCTCATCTAGTAAAAATACATAAGTAATCATGTAAAAAAATATAATAAAAATTGAATATAATAGTCTAATTAGAAGTGTTTGGGTTGTGGATATTGTGGGTTCAAAAATTTATGGTTCAAAAAGTAGACTTTGTTGAACATGAAGAATAAAGGAAAATTTACTTCATGTATGGTAGATGGTCATGATAAAAAAAGGTGAGAAAAACTGATGAATCTTGTGAGCCGAGCCTGGCAATTGAAAAGCTAAAAACAAATTAAGTCGAAGTACAGAGGCTGTGATAGTAAAATAAATAAATAAAGTCTGTATCAAAAAAGAAGAATGATACCAATATTACAGCAACCTCTGCTGAGAAATCAATGAAAGATAAGAGAGGAGAAGAAAAGGAGAGGAGAGAAGGAGACAAATGAAATGTCAAACAAGGAAAGTAAGAAAGAAAACAAATTTTCATGCATATTTTTTGCCTTAAAAAAAGGAAAGAATCGGAAATTAAGGGATAAAAATAATGGGTTTTTAAATTTTGAACCCAGACAAATGATAACCCTTGGATGGATTGAATTTTAGCCCTCAAACCCATTTTTTAATCAGAGCCCTTCAATGTGCCATGTATGACAGTTGTGAGAGAGACATTTTGCAAAACCGTTGTGTATTGTAATATAAATAATGAATTTTTTGCTCTAAAGCCTTTCAATGGGCACCCTAAGGGAGCTCTGAAACTAAAACCAATTTTTCCGTTAATTTCATTCACGGTGTAAACGATTTTACCAATTTGGAACATAAAACAAACAACATGGTTTATTTGGTTGCAATTGAAACTGGAGGGACGAAATTGAGACAACAGTAAAACTAGAGGGACAACTACGAAAATTTGCCCTATAAGACATGGGATGAGATATCATAAATTCGATTCCAATTTACCCTATTCCCGATCTGTGTATTTCTTTCCATATAGGTATTCACAATTTTAAGCATAAATTCAAAAATTTCATGAACTCACCACTTGGTAGATAGTCATTTTCAAAAGAATGTTAGGTTCTACTAATGTTAGAACAAAATAGTTCCACACTTAGGACCAGTGGCAGATCCAGAATTTTTATATAGAGGGGTCACCTTCCAAACTTAACTTTGGTCCTTAACGAGAAGATACAATGTTTAAACATGCTTCATTAAGCACAAAATTTCTAATGCTTAAAACATTCTAAAAGATTTCAAACATAAGCACACAAATGTATAGATTCCTTCCTAAAATTTATTACAAAAACATATCTTTCTATGTACACCACCAAACTATTGTTCAACCGAGCCCAGCTCCTCTCCAATCCATAGGAAATTGGAGGATCCTCCAATTCCAATTTAATGGTCAGAATTACTCTAGTATCTCAAGCCCCAAAGCTCATATAGTATTTTATGGGCGCCCAATTACTCCCCAACTATAATCAAAAAAAAATTACTCCCCAAATATTTCCCAATTATCGCATTCAGGCACCAATTTACCAAATTCCAAACATTAATAAAATTTCATATCGTAACTTTAATAATAGATGCAAGTTCAAAGAACTTCTTTTGCATTTGTTCTAAAATATTTTTTCTATAAAAATTATCTTACGTTCAATTACTTACTCTTATGATTTCTTTCTAATTTTCATAACTGAATCTTAAATTCAATTTTCTTATATACAAGAACAACTACATCAATGAGCACATGACACAGTGTACCACCCGTTCCGAGCATGCACGTGCATCGCATATGACATTTAATTTTATGTTGCATAGGTCATGCTAGTTGTTACACGTGTTGTGTTATCATTCGCATAACATTCATTAATGGTTTTGTGATACATGATTTAAGTTTGAGGGTTTAATTAAGTTAATTAAAAGAGATTGACTTGGTAGGTGGAATGAAGGGTAGAGATGAGTTTTGGCACATTTAAACCCATGCACCTAACCTCATGGGATAACTTCTCCCTAATAAATCTAACTTCTACCATATTCTACACCATTCCACACACCCTCCACCGTTTTCTCTGTACAACGTAGAGAGAGAGAGAGAGAGAGAGTGAGAGAAGAAGAGAAGAAGAAGAAGAAGAAGAAGAAGAAGAGGAGGAGGAGGAATTGGGGAAAAACTAATTAAAGGTAACCCTATTTTATACCTAATCTATGTTTTGGGTTTTGATCAAACATGGTTATACCTGCATATTTTTGTAGTTTAAACCCTAATTGGTTCATAAGAGAATGGATTTAACCTAGCAAATTCGTCCATCTTTGAGACATGTCTCAATTCTGTCAATTAGGGTTTGAACATAATTGAATCTGTCCTGTTCTTAACGAATTTTTCTCACAGACTTTCCGACCTCGTAATTTTCTGAAATTTTTACTGGAGATGGATATGCATGTCTAGTTTGTTGGGTAAAATTTTCAGAATTTATTTTAAAGAGGGGAAAAAGTTAAAAATCGCACACCGAACTGCTGCTGTGAAATTCGTATTGCTGACTGCACTGATACAAGTTGGGAAAACAGTCATATCTCCTAGCTCGAGACTCGAAATCACATTCCGCTTGTTTTGCTAGAAACTAGACTCGTAGAGCTTTCCAACGATGCAACCCATATGCTTTGTTTGTTCCTGAGCAGTAGCAGATTTGCTGTTGAAGTTGACCTAAAATCTGTCTCTGCACCAGTTTTGATATTATGTTAAGTTATAATCGGGAGGCCGTAATAAGGTTACCCGAACTCCGTTTTTTATGAATGACCTGTCGATTCGAAGAGGAAGAAGTTTAATTTTCAATGGTTAAAGTCTCATTCTTCAATTCACAGTTATGTTTCGGACACGGTCAGAGCAATACATGTTGGTCATGGTCTAAGTCTTATTCTTGGGAATTTTTGTATCAAATTTCATTGAATCATCTTTTGAGCATTGAAGAACATCACCCATCATTTTTATTGCATTGGTCTCATGCAGTATCATACTAGGGATGGAGATTAAAAAGAAGATCATATGCTAGACTTATTGATGCATTTTACTTGCATTTTATCATGAGTTGGAATATGAAAGATACTAAGTGTAGTGTCATTCATATTTTAGGATCGGGGGACGAGTCTCCACCTCAAGGTTGAGACGGAGGCGTTTCGCTTTTGTCTTTTGAATCTCTAAGGTGAGTGTACTGTTTCATTGAAGTGATTAGCTAAAAGTAAACTTATGCTTTTTCTGCGAATGTTGGGAATTTTCGATAGTTGTAGATATGGATCAAGTTGCTTGAAACATGATTTATTTCAAGAGCATGCCATAGCTGTATTGTTGGATGGAATTGTTTTCTTCTTGATGTACACAAGAAGGGTATAAATTGTTAGAAGTACCCTGTTTACAGGGTCACGGTACCGTCATAACTCCTGGTTGCGAGGGAAGCAACCCTATGGCTTCTTGAAATATTGTGCTTATTTAATGGTTTATGGAAAATAACTTGTTTATTGCTAAATGTGGTTAGAAGCATTACTCGATCCATGTTTGCTCGTGTAAATTGTTTTATGCTTTTTGCTTGAATGAAGTAGTAACACTCACAATCCTTCCAGGTAACTGAAGTAGAGTTTTGGTCCACTACTGGTCGGACAGGCTGTAGGAGTGGAGGTGATGGGCAACTTGGTGTCCTTTTGGCGTATTACATTTAGTAATATCAATTTTTGGAGAGTTGTCATACCGTATGTGGATGCAACTCATCTTGTATAGCTCTCTTGTAAATTTTATTTTGGAAGCCGGTTGTAATATACTTAGTCGACATTGTCTTGCGTTTATGGAACGAATTTCATTAAGGTTGATATTAAGCTTTCATTAGGACTGATTATGTTAATCCTTCTAGAGCGGGTCGTTTCAGTTGGTATCAGAGCATAGGTTGAAAATTCTGTAGACTAGCCATGTTTAGACTAGTGGTGGACCATAGGGTGTTTGTCTTGTGTCCGTGGGGATGGGAAGGAATAGAATGTTCATGAAACATGTCATGCATTTTACTTCTATCATTTGAGATGTTATTTGATAAATTGTTGCATATCTAGTTATGGACCGCGATGGGCAGCATGATAATGCTCGAGGGGGAAATTCTAGTAGTGCAGAGCCAACCATGGACGGTAGATTACTTGATGCGATAGTACAGTTAACAACTCAACAGGCAAAATATTTCGAGTTTCAGGCAGCCGCACAAGCGAGTTCTTCGGGGGCACGCACTGAGCGGGACACCATATATAGTCGGTTTAAAAAGCTTGGGCCTACAGAGTTTGATGGACCGCCTAACCCTCTTGATGCCGAAGAATGGATGAAAAAGTTAGAGGAAATCTTCTAGATAATGGCTGTGACGGATGAACAAAAGGTTTTATTGGCTACCTTTATGTTAAAAGGAGACGCTCGACGTTGGTGGGAAGTTACCAAACAAAGATTGTCTGCACCAATGGCAAATCTTGAAAATAATAATGCTCCTCCTATACCTACGGTCATCACTTGGGCTATGTTTACCAAAGCTTTCCATGAAAAGTATTTCCCAAGGAGTTACCAAATGGGTCAGAGGCGGGAATTTTTGAAGTTGGAACAGGGGAAGATGACGGTAGCAGAGTATAAAGCCCGGTTTACAACCTTATCACGTTTTGCTTTGAATCTTGTTAGCACGGACGAGGACAAGTGCAGAATGTTTGAGGATGGGTTGAATATAGAACTTCGGCCTTATGTGGTAAATCAACGGTTAAATAATTTTGCGGATATGATCGAAGTGGCAACAAACTTCGAGCACGATTTGGGGTTATTGAATGAACAAAGGGAGCAGAATAAGAAAAGAAAAACGGAATCTACATCAGGTGGAAGGAACTTTGGCCAACAATCCATAATTAAAGGGAGAGGAACTTCTACTTTTCAGAGCCATGGTGGGAGTCAATTTCGAGGATTCCAATCTGGACAGCGAGCGAATGTGTCAAAGCAACAAAGTCAGATGGGTTCTACTTTTTCTGGTGGTCGCAGCAATGTCCTTACATGTCATAGGTGTGGATCACCTGATCATTTCGTTCGAGATTGTCCCGAACCAGAATCATTCCGTAGGTGTTTTAGATGTGGGGATCCGGGACATTTGGCTTCAAGTTGTCCCAAAACATCGAGGTCTGCTTCATCTTCAGGTAGTGTTCAGATGGGTGGAAGTACTTCTCAGGGTAAAAATCAAAGCCGTGGTGGTGGTTCAGTTGGTAGACCTAAAGCACAAGGAAGAATCTTTGCTATGAATCGACAAGATGCAATTGCAACTCCAGAAGTTGTCACAGGTATGCTCACTATTTTTGGTAAAGAAGCACGTATTTTGATTGATTCTGGATCGACGCATTCATTCATAGCATTGTCATTCACAAAGCATGTAGACCGACCCCCAAGTCCACTAGAATATACTATGGCCATTTCCACTCCTGCAGGAGAGACTCTATTGACTAGAGTTATATATCGGGACTGTAAATTTCGAATGGGCGATAAGGAGTTGTCAGTTGATTTGATGCCGTTGAATATCACAGATTTCGATATAATCCTTGGAATGGATTGGTTATCTGCTTATCATGCCTCTATTGATTGTTTTCGAAAGGAAGTAACATTGCAGATTCCAAATAATCCCCAATTGAAATTCCGTGGGGATAGAACTTCTGCTCGTATAATTTCTGTAATGAAGGCCGAGAAGTTGTTGAAAAAGGGTTGTCAAGGATTCCTTGCACATATTGTTGACACCAACAAAAGTACACCGCGGGTGGAGGATATACCAATTGTTTGTGAGTTTCCCGATGTATTTCCCGAGGAACTACCAGGGTTGCCAGTGGACCGAGAAGTTGAGTTCTCTATTGAGCTTCTACCAGGTACACAACCAATTTCAATTGCACCTTATCGTATGGCTCCTGCCGAATTAAAGGAATTGAAAATCCAATTGGAAGATCTATTGGAACGAGGTTTTGTCAGACCTAGTATCTCTCCATGGGGTGCTCCAGTCTTATTTGTTAAAAAGAAAGATGGTACGATGCGGATGTGTATTGACTACCGTCAGTTGAACAAGGTGACCATCCGAAACAAATATCCTTTACCGCGTATTGATGATTTGTTTGATCAATTACAAGGGGCGACGGTATTTTCTAAAATTGATCTTAGATCGGGATATCATCAATTAAAAATAAGGGAGAAGGATGTTTCGAAGACTGCTTTTCGTACAAGGTATGGCCATTATGAATTCCTTGTTATGCCATTTGGTCTAACGAATGCCCCAGCTGCTTTTATGGATTTAATGAATCGAGTGTTTCAACCATATCTTGACTCCTTTGTGATAGTGTTTATTGATGATATTCTTATCTATTCTCGAAGTAAAGAGGAACATGCAAGTCACCTTCGAATCGCATTACAAATTCTACGTGAAAAGAAGTTATATGGAAAGTTAAGTAAATGCGATTTTTGGCTAGACTCTGTTGTGTTTTTGGGACATGTTATATCAGGGGATGGAATTTTTGTTGATCCTAAAAAGATAGAGGCAGTCACCAATTGGGAGAGACCGACTAATGTGACGAAAATTCGCAGTTTCTTGGGTTTGGCTGGTTATTACCGCAGGTTTGTTCAAGGATTTTCTTCTATTGCTGTTCCTTTGACCCGATTAACTCGAAAGGGGGTAAATTTTGTGTGGTCTGAAGATTGTGAAAAGAGTTTTCAGGAGCTGAAGAAAAGGTTGACTACTGCGCCAGTATTATCTCTTCCTTCAGGTGATGATGGGTTTGTTATTTATAGCGATGCTTCTAGACAAGGTTTGGGTTGTGTTTTGATGCAACATGGTAAAGTAATTGCATACGCCTCTAGACAATTGAAACCTCATGAACATAATTATCCCACCCATGATCTAGAATTGGCTGCTGTTGTTTTTGCATTAAAGTTGTGGAGGCATTATTTGTATGGGGTGACATGCGAAGTCTACACCGACCATCAGAGTTTGAAATATCTGTTCACACAACGGGAGCTGAACTTGAGACAACGTAGATGGATGGAGTTAGTGAAAGACTATGATTGCACAATTCAGTATCATCCGGGTAAAGCCAACGTAGTAGCTGATGCTTTGAGTAGGAAATCTGTGGGCACTTTGGCTTCTTTGCGGAGCACACAAGAGAATTTACTTGCTGATCTACGTTTTTTGCGGGTAAAACTTTCCGTTAATGGAACCGTTCTACTAGCTAGTCTTACTCTTAAACCCCTTCTAGTAGATCGTATTCGAGAAATGCAACATTCGGATGAGAATTTGGAAGAGATTAAGACGAAGGTTAAAGAAGGAAAACTGAAGGACTTTGCAATGAGAGATGAAAATGTTTTGTATTTTGGGAACCGGTTATGTGTACCTAATGACCCGTCTTTGAAAAGAGAAATTCTTGAGGAGGCTCATAGTTGCGCATATGCTATGCATCCTGGCGGTACCAAAATGTATCGTGACCTTCGCGAGAATTACTGGTGGGCTGGTATGAAGCGCGAAATTGCTAAATTTGTATCCGAGTGTTTGATATGTCAGCAAGTGAAGATAGAACATCAGCATCCTGCAGGTTTGTTGCAACCTCTTCCTATTCCGGAATGGAAATGGGAACATATTACTATGGATTTTGTCGTAGGATTACCTCGAACCAAAACAGGAAATGATAGTATATGGGTAATCGTGGATAGACTTACTAAATCTGCACATTTCTTGGCCGTTAAAAACACATATTCATTGGATAAACTTGCTAGCATATATGTAGATGAAATTGTTCGACTACATGGCGCTCCAGTTTCTATTGTTTCAGATAGAGATCCCAGATTTACTTCGCGATTTTGGCCTAGACTTCAAAATGCTATGGGTACTTCTCTGAAATTCAGCACAGCGTTTCATCCTCAAACTGATGGACAGTCCGAGCGTACAATCCAAACTTTGGAAGATATGTTGCGAGCTTGTGTACTTGATTTCCAGGGTAGTTGGGATCAATATTTATCTCTTATTGAATTTGCTTATAACAATAGTTATCACTCAAGCATTGGCATGGCACCATATGAAGCATTGTACTGGCCGAAAATGCAGGACTCCAGTGTGCTGGGGAGACGTGGGTGAAAGGAAGTTAGTAAGCGAAAAAAAGTATCTAGGTCCAGAATTAGTAAAAACTACTATTGATAAGGTAAAAGTGGTTCAAGAGCAGTTGAAGATAGCACAAAGTCGACAAAAAAGTTATGCTGATACAAGACGAAGAGACTTGGAGTTTAATGTGGGCGATAAAGTATTTGTCCGAGTGTCACCATGGAAAGGGCGTTTGAGATTCGGGAAAAAGGGTAAATTAAGTCCAAGATATATCGGGCCTTATGAGATTGTGAAACGGGTGGGTTCGACAGCGTATCAACTAGATTTACCATCAGAATTGGCTAAGATGCACGATGTTTTTCACGTATCCATGCTTCGAAAGTGCATAGGAGATTTAACTAATGTGGTTCCTCAAACGGTGGAATTAAAGGATGATATGACCTATGTGGAACAACCAGTTCAAATTTTGGATCCCAAGGAACAAGTCCTTCGCAACAAAATCGTATCGTTGGTAAAAGTATTGTGGAGGAGTCGTTCAACAGAGTATGCAACGTGGGAAGCTGAAACTAACATGCGGAAGCAATACCCTCATTTATTTGGACAAGGTAAGTAAATTTCGGGGACGAAATTTTATTAGGAGGGGAGAATTGTAACACCCGTTCCGAGCATGCACGTGCATCGCATATGACATTTAATTTTATGTTGCATAGGTCATGCTAGTTGTTACACGTGTTGTGTTATCATTCGCATAACATTCATTAATAGTTTTGTGATACATGATTTAAGTTTGAGGGTTTAATTAAGTTAATTAAAAGAGATTGACTTGGTAGGTGGAATGAAGGGTAGAGATGAGTTTTGGCACATTTAAACCCATGCACCCAACCTCATGGGATAACTTCTCCCTAATAAATCTAACTTCTACCATATTCTACACCATTCCACACACCCTCCACCGTTTTCTCTGTACCACATAGAGAGAGAGAGAAAGAGAGTGAGAGAAGAAGAAGAAGAAGAAGAGGAGGAGGAGGAATTGGGGAAAAACTAATTAAAGGTAACCCTATTTTATACCTAATCTATGTTTTGGGTTTTGATCAAACATGGTTATACCTGCATATTTTTGTAGTTTAAACCCTAATTGGTTCATAAGAGAATGGATTTAACCTAGCAAATTCGTCCATCTTTGAGACATGTCTCAATTCTGTCAATTAGGGTTTGAACATAATTGAATCTGTCCTGTTCTTAACGAATTTTTCTCACAGACTTTCCGACCTTGTAATTTTCTAAAATTTTTACTGGAGATGGATATGCATGTCTAGTTTGTTGGGTAAAATTTTCAGAATTTATTTCGAAGAGGGGAAAAAGTTAAAAATCGCGCACCGAACTGCTACTGTGAAATTCGTATTGCTGACTGCACTGATACAAGTTGGGAAAGCAGTCATATCTCCTAGCTCGAGACTCGAAATCACATTCCGCTTGTTTTTCTAGAAACTAGACTCGTAGAGCTTTCCAACGATGCAATCCATATGCTTTGGTTGTGCCTGAGCAATAGCAGATTTGCTGTTGAAGTTGACCTAAAATCTGTCTCTGCACCAGTTTTGATATTATGTTAAGTTATAATCGCAAGGCCGTAATAAGGTTACCCGAACTCCGTTTTTTATGAATGACCTGTCAATTCGAAGAGGAAGAAGTTTACTTTTCAATGGTTAAAGTCTCATTCTTCAATTCACGGTTATGTTTCGGATACGGTCAGAGCAATACATGTTGGTCATGGTCTAAGTCTTATTCTTGGGAATTTTTGTATCAAATTTCATTGAATCATCTTTTGAGCATTGAAGAACATCACCCATCATTTTTATTGCATTGGTCTCATGCAGTATCATACTAGGGATGGAGATTAAAAAGAAGATCATATGCTAGACTTATTAATGCATTTTACTTGCATTTTATCATGAGTTGGAATATGAAAGATACTAAGTGTAGTGTCATTCATATTTTAGGATCGGGGGACGAGTCTCCACCTCAAGGTTGAGAAGGAGGCGTTTCGCTTTTGTCTTTTGAATCTCTAAGGTGAGTGTACTGTTTCATTGAAGTGATTAACTAAAAGTAAACTTATGCTTTTTCTGCGAATGTTGGGAATTTTCGATAGTTGTAGATATGGATCAAGTTGCTTGAAACATGATTTATTTCAAGAGCATGCCATAGCTGTATTGTTGGATGGAATTGTTTTCTTCTTGATGTACACAAGAAGGGTATAAATTGTTAGAAGTACCCTGTTTACAGGGTCACGGTACCGTCATAACTCCTGGTTGCGAGGGAAGCAACCCTATGGCTTCTTGAAATATTGTGCTTATTTAATGGTTTATGGAAAATAACTTGTTTATTGCTAAATGTGGTTAGAAGCATTACTCGATCCATGTTTGCTCGTGTAAATTGTTTTATGCTTTTTGCTTGAATGAAGTAGTAACACTCACAATCCTTCCAGGTAACTGAAGTAGAGTTTTGGTCCACTACTGGTCGGACAGGCTGTAGGAGTGGAGGTGATGGGCAACTTGGTGTCCTTTTGGCGTATTACATTTAGTAATATCAATTTTTGGAGAGTTGTCATACCGTATGTGGATGCAACTCATCTTGTATAGCTCTCTTGTAAATTTTATTTTGGAAGCCGGTTGTAATATACTTAGTCGACATTGTCTTGCGTTTATGGAACGAATTTCATTAAGGTTGATATTAAGCTTTCATTAGGACTGATTATGTTAATCCTTCTAGAGCGGGTCGTTTCAGTTGGTATCAGAGCATAGGTTGAAAATTCTGTAGACTAGCCATGTTTAGACTAGTGGTGGACCATAGGGTGTTTGTCTTGTGTCCGTGGGGATGGGAAGGAATAGAATGTTCATGAAACATGTCATGCATTTTACTTCTATCATTTGAGATGTTATTTGATAAATTGTTGCATATCTAGTTATGGACCGCGATGGGCAGCATGATAATGCTCGAGGGGGAAATTCTAGTAGTGCAGAGCCAACCATGGACGGTAGATTACTTGATGCGATAGTACAGTTAACAACTCAACAGGCAAAATATTTCGAGTTTCAGGCAGCCGCACAAGCGAGTTCTTCGGGGGCACGCACTGAGCGGGACACCATATATAGTCGGTTTAAAAAGCTTGGGCCTACAGAGTTTGATGGACCGCCTAACCCTCTTGATGCCGAAGAATGGATGAAAAAGTTAGAGGAAATCTTCTAGATAATGGCTGTGACGGATGAACAAAAGGTTTTATTGGCTACCTTTATGTTAAAAGGAGACGCTCGACGTTGGTGGGAAGTTACCAAACAAAGATTGTCTGCACCAATGGCAAATCTTGAAAATAATAATGCTCCTCCTATACCTACGGTCATCACTTGGGCTATGTTTACCAAAGCTTTCCATGAAAAGTATTTCCCAAGGAGTTACCAAATGGGTCAGAGGCGGGAATTTTTGAAGTTGGAACAGGGGAAGATGACGGTAGCAGAGTATAAAGCCCGGTTTACAACCTTATCACGTTTTGCTTTGAATCTTGTTAGCACGGACGAGGACAAGTGCAGAATGTTTGAGGATGGGTTGAATATAGAACTTCGGCCTTATGTGGTAAATCAACGGTTAAATAATTTTGCGGATATGATCGAAGTGGCAACAAACTTCGAGCACGATTTGGGGTTATTGAATGAACAAAGGGAGCAGAATAAGAAAAGAAAAACGGAATCTACATCAGGTGGAAGGAACTTTGGCCAACAATCCATAATTAAAGGGAGAGGAACTTCTACTTTTCAGAGCCATGGTGGGAGTCAATTTCGAGGATTCCAATCTGGACAGCGAGCGAATGTGTCAAAGCAACAAAGTCAGATGGGTTCTACTTTTTCTGGTGGTCGCAGCAATGTCCTTACATGTCATAGGTGTGGATCACCTGATCATTTCGTTCGAGATTGTCCCGAACCAGAATCATTCCGTAGGTGTTTTAGATGTGGGGATCCGGGACATTTGGCTTCAAGTTGTCCCAAAACATCGAGGTCTGCTTCATCTTCGGGTAGTGTTCAGATGGGTGGAAGTACTTCTCAGGGTAAAAATCAAAGCCGTGGTGGTGGTTCAGTTGGTAGACCTAAAGCACAAGGAAGAATCTTTGCTATGAATCGACAAGATGCAATTGCAACTCCAGAAGTTGTCACAGGTATGCTCACTATTTTTGGTAAAGAAGCACGTATTTTGATTGATTCTGGATCGACGCATTCATTCATAGCATTGTCATTCACAAAGCATGTAGACCGACCCCCAAGTCCACTAGAATATACTATGGCCATTTCCACTCCTGCAGGAGAGACTCTATTGACTAGAGTTATATATCGGGACTGTAAATTTCGAATGGGCGATAAGGAGTTGTCAGTTGATTTGATGCCGTTGAATATCACAGATTTCGATATAATCCTTGGAATGGATTGGTTATCTGCTTATCATGCCTCTATTGATTGTTTTCGAAAGGAAGTAACATTGCAGATTCCAAATAATCCCCAATTGAAATTCCGTGGGGATAGAACTTCTGCTCGTATAATTTCTGTAATGAAGGCCGAGAAGTTGTTGAAAAAGGGTTGTCAAGGATTCCTTGCACATATTGTTGACACCAACAAAAGTACACCGCGGGTGGAGGATATACCAATTGTTTGTGAGTTTCCCGATGTATTTCCCGAGGAACTACCAGGGTTGCCAGTGGACCGAGAAGTTGAGTTCTCTATTGAGCTTCTACCAGGTACACAACCAATTTCAATTGCACCTTATCGTATGGCTCCTGCCGAATTAAAGGAATTGAAAATCCAATTGGAAGATCTATTGGAACGAGGTTTTGTCAGACCTAGTATCTCTCCATGGGGTGCTCCAGTCTTATTTGTTAAAAAGAAAGATGGTACGATGCGGATGTGTATTGACTACCGTCAGTTGAACAAGGTGACCATCCGAAACAAATATCCTTTACCGCGTATTGATGATTTGTTTGATCAATTACAAGGGGCGACGGTATTTTCTAAAATTGATCTTAGATCGGGATATCATCAATTAAAAATAAGGGAGAAGGATGTTTCGAAGACTGCTTTTCGTACAAGGTATGGCCATTATGAATTCCTTGTTATGCCATTTGGTCTAACGAATGCCCCAGCTGCTTTTATGGATTTAATGAATCGAGTGTTTCAACCATATCTTGACTCCTTTGTGATAGTGTTTATTGATGATATTCTTATCTATTCTCGAAGTAAAGAGGAACATGCAAGTCACCTTCGAATCGCATTACAAATTCTACGTGAAAAGAAGTTATATGGAAAGTTAAGTAAATGCGATTTTTGGCTAGACTCTGTTGTGTTTTTGGGACATGTTATATCAGGGGATGGAATTTTTGTTGATCCTAAAAAGATAGAGGCAGTCACCAATTGGGAGAGACCGACTAATGTGACGGAAATTCGCAGTTTCTTGGGTTTGGCTGGTTATTACCGCAGGTTTGTCCAAGGATTTTCTTCTATTGCTGTTCCTTTGACCCGATTAACTCGAAAGGGGGTAAATTTTGTGTGGTCTGAAGATTGTGAAAAGAGTTTTCAGGAGCTGAAGAAAAGGTTGACTACTGCGCCAGTATTATCTCTTCCTTCAGGTGATGATGGGTTTGTTATTTATAGCGATGCTTCTAGACAAGGTTTGGGTTGTGTTTTGATGCAACATGGTAAAGTAATTGCATACGCCTCTAGACAATTGAAACCTCATGAACATAATTATCCCACCCATGATCTAGAATTGGCTGCTGTTGTTTTTGCATTAAAGTTGTGGAGGCATTATTTGTATGGGGTGACATGCGAAGTCTACACCGACCATCAGAGTTTGAAATATCTGTTCACACAACGGGAGCTGAACTTGAGACAACGTAGATGGATGGAGTTAGTGAAAGACTATGATTGCATAATTCAGTATCATCCGGGTAAAGCCAATGTAGTAGCTGATGCTTTGAGTAGGAAATCTGCGGGCACTTTGGCTTCTTTGCGGAGCACACAAGAGAATTTACTTGCTGATCTACGTTTTTTGCGGGTAAAACTTTCCGTTAATGGAACCGTTCTACTAGCTAGTCTTACTCTTAAACCCCTTCTAGTAGATCGTATTCGAGAAATGCAACAATCGGATGAGAATTTGGAAGAGATTAAGACGAAGGTTAAAGAAGGAAAACTGAAGGACTTTGCAATGAGAGATGAAAATGTTTTGTATTTTGGGAACCGGTTATGTGTACCTAATGACCCGTCTTTGAAAAGAGAAATTCTTGAGGAGGCTCATAGTTGCGCATATGCTATGCATCCTGGCAGTACCAAAATGTATCGTGACCTTCGCGAGAATTACTGGTGGGCTGGTATGAAGCGCGAAATTGCTAAATTTGTATCCGAGTGTTTGATATGTCAACAAGTGAAGATAGAACATCAGCATCCTGCAGGTTTGTTGCAACCTCTTCCTATTCCGGAATGGAAATGGGAACATATTACTATGGATTTTGTCGTAGGATTACCTCGAACCAAAACAGGAAATGATAGTATATGGGTAATCGTGGATAGACTTACTAAATCTGCACATTTCTTGGCCGTTAAAAACACATATTCATTGGATAAACTTGCTAGCATATATGTAGATGAAATTGTTCGACTACATGGCGCTCCAGTTTCTATTGTTTCAGATAGAGATCCCAGATTTACTTCGCGATTTTGGCCTAGACTTCAAAATGCTATGGGTACTTCTCTGAAATTCAGCACAGCGTTTCATCCTCAAACTGATGGACAGTCCGAGCGTACAATCCAAACTTTGGAAGATATGTTGCGAGCTTGTGTACTTGATTTCCAGGATAGTTGGGATCAATATTTATCTCTTATTGAATTTGCTTATAACAATAGTTATCACTCAAGCATTGGCATGGCACCATATGAAGCATTGTATGGCCGAAAATGCAGGACTCCAGTGTGCTGGGGAGACGTGGGTGAAAGGAAGTTAGTAAGCGAAAAAAAGTATCTAGGTCCAGAATTAGTAAAAACTACTATTGATAAGGTAAAAGTGGTTCAAGAGCAGTTGAAGATAGCACAAAGTCGACAAAAAAGTTATGCTGATACAAGACGAAGAGACTTGGAGTTTAATGTGGGCGATAAAGTATTTGTCCGAGTGTCACCATGGAAAGGGCATTTGAGATTCGGGAAAAAGGGTAAATTAAGTCCAAGATATATCGGGCCTTATGAGATTGTGAAACGGGTGGGTTCGACAGCGTATCAACTAGATTTACCATCAGAATTGGCTAAGATGCACGATGTTTTTCACGTATCCATGCTTCGAAAGTGCATAGGAGATTTAACTAATGTGGTTCCTCAAACGGTGGAATTAAAGGATGATATGACCTATGTGGAACAACCAGTTCAAATTTTGGATCCCAAGGAACAAGTCCTTCGCAACAAAATCGTATCGTTGGTAAAAGTATTGTGGAGGAGTCGTTCAACAGAGTATGCAACGTGGGAAGCTGAAACTAACATGTGGAAGCAATACCCTCATTTATTTGGACAAGGTAAGTAAATTTCGGGGACGAAATTTTATTAGGAGGGGAGAATTGTAACACCCGTTCCGAGCATGCACGTGCATCGCATATGACATTTAATTTTATGTTGCATAGGTCATGCTAGTTGTTACACGTGTTGTGTTATCATTCGCATAACATTCATTAATGGTTTTGTGATACATGATTTAAGGTTGAGGGTTTAATTAAGTTAATTAAAAGAGATTGACTTGGTAGGTGGAATGAAGGGTAGAGATGAGTTTTGGCACATTTAAACCCATGCACCCAACCTCATGGGATAACTTCTCCCTAATAAATCTAACTTCTACCATATTCTACACCATTCCACACACCCTCCACCGTTTTCTCTGTACCACATAGAGAGAGAGAGAGAGAGAGAGTGAGAGAAGAAGAAGAAGAAGAAGAGGAGGAGGAGGAATTGGGGAAAAACTAATTAAAGGTAACCCTATTTTATACCTAATCTATGTTTTGGGTTTTGATCAAACATGGTTATACCTGCATATTTTTGTAGTTTAAACCCTAATTGGTTCATAAGAGAATGGATTTAACCTAGCAAATTCGTCCATCTTTGAGACATGTCTCAATTCTGTCAATTAGGGTTTGAACATAATTGAATCTGTCCTGTTCTTAACGAATTTTTCTCACAGACTTTCCGACCTTGTAATTTTCTAAAATTTTTACTGGAGATGGATATGCATGTCTAGTTTGTTGGGTAAAATTTTCAGAATTTATTTCGAAGAGGGGAAAAAGTTAAAAATCGCGCACCGAACTGCTACTGTGAAATTCGTATTGCTGACTGCACTGATACAAGTTGGGAAAGCAGTCATATCTCCTAGCTCGAGACTCGAAATCACATTCCGCTTGTTTTTCTAGAAACTAGACTCGTAGAGCTTTCCAACGATGCAATCCATATGCTTTGGTTGTGCCTGAGCAATAGCAGATTTGCTGTTGAAGTTGACCTAAAATCTGTCTCTGCACCAGTTTTGATATTATGTTAAGTTATAATCGCGAGGCCGTAATAAGGTTACCCGAACTCCGTTTTTTATGAATGACCTGTCAATTCGAAGAGGAAGAAGTTTACTTTTCAATGGTTAAAGTCTCATTCTTCAATTCACGGTTATGTTTCGGATACGGTCAGAGCAATACATGTTGGTCATGGTCTAAGTCTTATTCTTGGGAATTTTTGTATCAAATTTCATTGAATCATCTTTTGAGCATTGAAGAACATCACCCATCATTTTTATTGCATTGGTCTCATGCAGTATCATACTAGGGATGGAGATTAAAAAGAAGATCATATGCTAGACTTATTAATGCATTTTACTTGCATTTTATCATGAGTTGGAATATGAAAGATACTAAGTGTAGTGTCATTCATATTTTAGGATCGGGGGACGAGTCTCCACCTCAAGGTTGAGAAGGAGGCGTTTCGCTTTTGTCTTTTGAATCTCTAAGGTGAGTGTACTGTTTCATTGAAGTGATTAACTAAAAGTAAACTTATGCTTTTTCTGCGAATGTTGGAAATTTTCGATAGTTGTGGATATGAATCAAGTTGCTTGAAACATGATTTATTTCAAGAGCATGCCATAGCTGTATTGTTGGATGGAATTGTTTTCTTCTTGATGTACACAAGAAGGGTATAAATTGTCTGTTTGCTGTACACAAATAGGGTATAAATTGTTGGAAGTACCCTGTTTACAGGGTCACGGTACCGTCATAACTTCTGGTTGCGAGGGAAGCAACCCTATGGCTTCTTGAAATATTGTGCTTATTTAATGGTTTATGGAAAATAACTTGTTTATTGCTAAATGTGGTTAGAAGCATTACTCGATCCATGTTTGCTCGTGTAAATTGTTTTATGCTTTTTGCTTGAATGAAGTAGTAACACTCACAATCCTTCCAGGTAACTGAAGTAGAGTTTTGGTCCACTACTGGTCGGACAGGCTGTAGGAGTGGAGGTGATGGGCAACTTGGTGTCCTTTTGGCGTATTACATTTAGTAATATCAATTTTTGGAGAGTTGTCATACCGTATGTGGATGCAACTCATCTTGTATAGCTCTCTTGTAAATTTTATTTTGGAAGCCGGTTGTAATATACTTAGTCGACATTGTCTTGCGTTTATGGAACGAATTTCATGAAGGTTGATATTAAGCTTTCATTAGGACTGATTATGTTAATCCTTCTAGAGCGGGTCGTTTCACACAGTGTGAAACACAAGTGGAAATACACTAGTATTAGTAAAAAAAATCTCATAAAATACATAATAAGATAATATCAGTGAAAAAAACCATGCTGAAAGAAAAAAAGTTACTGATATAATATTATTAAAAAAATCCTCATGAGTTGATATCGGTCGAAAAAAATCCTCATGAGCTATATAATTTTTTTTTCAGAGGTAGGTTTAACGGGAGAGAGAAGACGCCGTCGAAAAAAATTAATAAATTTTGTTAACAACTTTGAAGATTAATGAATTTTTTTCGCCGTTCAAAACAAAAAAGGGGAAAGGAAGACGCTTATATAATTGAAAAATATTTGAAAAGTAATTGGGTGCCCATAGAATACTATATAAGCTTTAGGGCTTGAGTTACTATGGTAATCTTGACCATTAAATGAGAATGAGAATTGAAGGATCCTCCAATTCCCTATAAATTGAAAAGCAGCCGGACTTTGTTCAACCACTAATCATTCATTCGATTCTGTAGTTGATTCTTTAGGATGTTTATCGCATCAACAATACAGTGAATTTCACGAGTCTCCAGAGCAGACATGTCACATGTTTTAGAGAGAGACAAATTAGAGGGCTCTGTGGTGGGGCTGAAGCTTAATTTGTATTTTATGTGGTGGCATTATTGTTGCACTGTAATGACCAAATTTCATAATTGAAAGGCTAAGACCCAATCACCCAGTTTCCCATCTAAACTTGTTTCGGTTCTCTAAATTCCAAAATAATAATAACAATAATAATAATAATAAATCGAAGATTGCAGGAGGGTCAGGCGCGTGACTCCCTTGTGCTTGAGGTAGATTCGCCCCATGGCCTGCTTAGGAATGGTTTACCTTATTTTTCGTCTTTGTTCAACTTTTTTCACTAGCATTATTAATAAAAGAGCAAGCAACATTCAATTCTCTCCCTTCCCTCCTCTTCTTCTTCTTCTTCTTCTTCTTTTTTTAAAGGAAATGGATCATCTCTCGTCGTAATCTGTAATCTTAACCATCCAGTTCTAAAATTATGGACTAGCTCAAAGACTCTTTGAGGAAATAGTCTTTGAGCAAATCTAAATAATTGCTTTTGACACCGGAGAGAATCTAAATAATAGTTGCTCTCTATTCTAACTGTACGATTAGAGAGAATTCGGACCCTTTTTTGAAACGGCGAAACCCATGAAATTTGAATCCCAATTTTAGAATCTAATTTCCAAATTAAACCTAGCCTATCTCGCTCTGCTAATAACTTTTTTTGAAGTGTTCTCTCCCAAGAATATTGAATCCCTATTTCTTCATTTTTCTTTCACCTCTCTACTAGAATAATACTTCCTCCGTTCCTAAATGAGAGTCTCTCTTAAGAATTTCAACTTTCTTAGGGGACATATAATCATTACATCTACTTTTCACTATTACCCCTATATTCTATCTATTTTGCACTATTTGTATTACCACTTAAACAGTAGCCCCTATACCTGTTTTGCTACGGAACCATACCCCAAAATTAAAACTAAATGGCATCAGAGAAGGCAGGCTTAAAGACCCAATTCAATTTATGTGCACATTACCATGCTTCCTTCATCGATAGTCTAGAGCATCGATATGCACAAAGATAATGTCACTCCCCAAATTTATAATATCACTCCTCAGATCACTATATAGATTTTTCAAATTGATAACCGTACTCCCTTTTAAGAGTGGCATTATAAATTTGGAGAGTAGCATTATAATTAAATTTCCTTAATTTTTTAGGTTAAGTTATTTTAGGGTTAGAATGTGGAGTTTTTTTTTCTTAATTATACATCATCATTTATATTATTTCATTTTGACCCATTGAATTTGGATTTAGAATACTTTTTTGGGTTTCATTTCTTAAAAAAATTAATAGAAGATTTATGACTAATATATAATAAAAAATAAGAAAAAAAACCTAGCAGTGGCGAAACTATATAAGTTAACGATAAATTTTTTTTTCACATATAATAATTGGATTTTCTAAAATTTTTGCCGGGATGGCCACCGCCACTAGACCCCCCTGGTCCTAGTTCTGCTTCAGTGTCAGGTGGCTAGGACACTCCTCTCAAACGCATTTAAAGATGAGTACCACTATTGGTACCGATGGGTTTTATCCCGAAATCATACCGATCGGCTCGCCAGGCTCACTCCGGCCATCAGACGGACGATCCGAGCCATCCAAAAATTCTAAAAAAAAGAAACAAGGGGGTCCACGCTGGAAATTTGTTAGATACTTGAAGTCACAATAATAGAGGGATACGATGGAGGATACGGTGGCCATTAGCTTGAGAATTTAGAAGATTGATTAGATAGACGTGTGAGTATCTTTATTGTTATGGTATGATATTATTCGACGTGTCATTGCCTGCTTTAAGCTCCTCCTCTATATGCTTAGTGTGAACATGTTGATGAGAGTTTGGCTAGTGGAACAAGAAGAGAAAGAGAAAATAGTTTGTTAAAGAATTTGGATTACTTCGGAAAGATAATAACAAGAATGGATATTAGTGACGGTAAGTTGAGTTTTGGGGATAAAGACGTGCGCGTGTGGGTATAAATGTTGATGTGTGTATGTTTTCGAGTAGTAATGAAAGTGTTGGAGGTAATTCTTTTTGTCAAACGTCGTTACTTTTATCAAAATATTTTCTTGGCAACTGTCATCTCATTGCACATAAAATTTGTTAGAGATTTTCCTACTGGGTTAGTGTACCTCAATTCTTCCATTTTTTGGTACCAATCAAGGTGTATAGCATGGAGTGTCAGGGTGCATTGCTGGAGACCTTTAAACGTTTCTATTGAAAAAATTCCTTTATCATCTTGTAAACTATATTTTGGGAGATGAATTTGTAACTTCATTTGTCTATCCTTGGATTTTGGAAAAAAAAATTTGTATTGATACTAAACATTTTCTTCTCTTTCGAATTTCATGTAATATTGATACGTAGTAGCTTGGATAATTGTTTGAAAGGATGCTAGTATAGGAAATGGTTTTGGATACGACATCTATGGCTATGTATGTGTGGAGAGAAATGGATCATTTATCTATGGATAAAAAATTATATTTATTTATTGTAAAAAATCGATGGCGTGGCATAGTTAATACTTTCTTAGAGAGTATGTGTGTGTGCATGCATGATTAAAGTAGGCTAGTATGCATGTATGCCTAGAAAAATCTAGGAAAGTTATTCTTGAAGAGTAATTAGGTTCAAGTCTAATATTTCTAAGCTTGCATGCATGACAAGTCTTGGAATACTACTTCTAGAAGCAAAATGATTTTTTCCTTTGGTTGAAAAGGTTCAATTAGGGTTTGGAATGGTTCATGTGGTTCAAGGATAGTTGAAAAGGTTCATCTAGAGTTATGAGGATCTAACTAGGTTGAAATGGTAATTAGGTCTCTCTAACTAATTGGTTAGAAACCAACTTATACTTGCCAAGTAGGATTTCTAGCCAAGAAATAAAATTTTTAAGAATTTATTTCATTCACTAAGAAAATATACAAGTGTTCTTACAAGCATACTTGTCTTTAGAAAATGACTAGATCGTCTGGTGTGAAGTAGATTTAATTTTATAAGTCTTAAATTTAATTATGACGGATTATTAAAATTTAAAAAGAAAGTTACAAAGAAATCCAAGAATTAATAAAGGAATTTCAAATATTTAAATGAAATTTTTATTTACTAAAAATCGGAGTTGTTACAAACTATCCCCATTAAACAATTTTGTCCTCGAAATTAGGTACACGCTCGGATTCGAATAGGTGTGGGTAATTTGCTTTCATGGTTTCCTCTCTTTCCCATTTGGTCTCCTCAGATCCACGGAGCTTCCACAGAACTCATACCAATTTGACCGTCTTATTTCGGATTATCTTCTCACTTCGGTCCTGAATCTCTATTGGTTCCTCTTTGTATGTTGTGTCTTCGTCTATGGTGATGTCTTCCCAGTTGAGAACATGTATGGGCAAAGCGAGATACTTGCGGAGAATTGAAACGTGAACTACGTTATATATTCTATCTAGCTATGGCGGCAGCGCTAGACGATACGCAACCTTCCTGATTTTCTCCACAATGTCGAAGGTCCGATGTAGCATGGTGGCAACTCTCCCTTTTTTCCAAATCTATTAACTCCTTTAGTCTGATCTTCAGGAACACATGGTCTTGTACTACAAAGGATAATGGTCCGCTCATTTTATCCACATAGCTTTTCTATCGGTTTTGAGCGGTCTGGATCCTTTGTCTGATGGTCTTGACTTTCTCCGTGGTATCCCGTACTATGTTAGGTCCAATCAATCTAGTTTTTCCAGCATCTGTCCAGCAGACTAGAGATTGATAGGGTCAACCATATAGAGCTTCATACGGTGCCATCTCGATACTCACTTGGTAGCTATTGTTGTAGGCAAGCTCCACCAATGGCAAGTTCTGCTTCCAGTTTCTAGAAAAATCCAAGGTACAGGCTCTCACACATGTCTTTCAGTGTTTGTATTGTCCTCTCCGTTTGTCCATCTGACTGTGGGTGGAAGGTCGTACTAAGCCTTACATCTATTCCCAATGCCTTCTGCATTCCTTTCCAAAAATGTGATACGAAACGTGGGTTCTTGTCAGATACTATTGAAATAGGTACTCCATGTAGGCGCACAATCTCTCGAATATACAGCAGCCTCAGATGCTCTACGTTTTCTGTCATTTTAACAGGCAGAAAATGTGTAGATTTGGTGAGTCGATCCACAATTACCTAAATTGCAGTGTTGGACTTGGCGGACCTTAGTAGTCTAGTTACGAAATCCATTGAGATATGCTCCCACTTCCAGGTCGGAATTGGTAAGGGTTGAAGATCTCCTCCAGGTTTTTGGTGTTCAGCCTTAACTTGCTGACACACTAGATAGGTAGACACAAATTGGGCCACTTCCTTCGTCATTCCTTCCCACAAGTACGTCCTTCACAGATCATGATACATCTTTGTACCGTCAGGGTGGACTGCAAAGTTCGAATGGTGAGCTTCTCAGAGTACGGCTTCTCAAAGGGTTTCAATGTTAGGTACGAACACTTTTCCCTTGAATCTCAGGCTGTTATCATTCTCGATTGTCCATCCAGGTAGTACCTTTCCTTCATGGATTCAAGATTTAATGAACTCGCAATCCTACTTAAAGGTTTGAGCTAGTAGGATTTCTCGGTGGAGTGTCGGTTCTGCAACAAGAGCATATAGACGTGCATTCCCATTCTCTGATGATGGTCGTAGGTTGAACTTGTTGAGAGTGTCTACCATTTTCCACTCCTTAAAGGCAGTTTTGACTTTCTGTGCCTTGTCCTTTCGGCTCAAAGCTTCAGCCATCACGTTGGCCTTGCCGGGGTGATACTGTAGCGTAAACTTTAGTCCTCCATGCATTTCATCCATCGACGCTACCTCAAGTTCAACTCCTTTTGAGTGAAAAGATACTTGAGGCTCTTGTGGTCAGTAAAAACTTCAAATTGTTCTCCCCATAGATAGTAACGCCAAGACTTGAGGGCGAATACTACTTCAGCCAATTCCAAGTCATGAATGGGGTAATTCTTCTTGTGTGGTCGAAGTTGCCGAGATCCATAGGCTAGAACTTTTTCATTCTGCATTAGCACACATCCCAAACCGTCTCTTGATGCGTCACAGTAGACCGTATAATCTACACCCCGCTTGGGATTGATGAGTATTGGTGCACTAATCAATCTCTTTTTTAATTCCCCAAAAGATTTCTCACTGGCTTCATTCCAATCTGGCATCACTCTTTTCTGAGTTAGTCTTGCCATTGGCTTGGCGAGGATTGAGAAGTCTTGAATGAATCTTCGGTAATACCCAGCCAATCCTAGAAAACTCCTGATTTCAAATACTGAGGTCGGCTGTTTCCAATTTACGACTGCATTGACCTTACTTTCATCCTCCGTGATTCCATCCTTGGATATCACATGTCCCAAGAACTTAACCACTTCCAGCCAAAACTTGCATTTACTCATTTTGGCATAGAGTTGGCTATCTCAGAGTACTTGTAGTACTATCCGAAGGTGTCCTTCGTGTTCCTTTATACTGGTGGAGTATATCAAGATGTCGTCAATGAACACCACTACAAATTTGTCAGAGATCTTGTTCATGTGACACATAAATACTACTGGAGCGTTGGTCAGCCCGAACGGTATCACCACAAACTCGTAGTGTTCATATCTGGTGCGAAAGGCTGTCTTGGCAATATCTTCATCCTGGATCCTTAGCTAATGATGGTGATCAGAGATCGATTTTAGAGAAGCAGGTTGTTCCTCTCAATTGATCAAATAGGTCATCGATCCTTGGCAATGGAGACCGATTCTTGATTGTGACTTGATTTAGCTTCCTATAGTCGATGCATAGTCGAAGCGTCCCTTCTTTCTTCTTACGAACAGTGCAGATGCTCCCCATGGTGACGTACATGGCTTGGTAAACCCCTTGTCCAACAGCTTTTACAATTGGGTCTTGAGCTTTTTTAGTTCTGTATGGGCCATTCGATACAGTGCCATAGAGATTCGTGCGGTTCCAAGTTGGAGTTCTATGGTGAAATCTATCTCTTTCTGGGGTGGTAAGCCAGGAAGTTCTTCAGGAAAAATATCAGCATACTCGCAAACGATGTGTGGTAATCCCAATTCCATCTTGTGTAACGCCCCCAATTTTGGGTACGTTAAATAAACAATTTTATTTCAACATCAAAATAGAGTCTGGCTCTTTATTACATCACAACCTCCGTAAGAATACTTTTCATTACACACGGGAAGGGAAACTAAGGTTTCTAACTGCAGCTCCGCCTGCTCCTCCATCCTTGTCAGCTCTTCGGCTCCGAAAGCCTCCAAGGTGCACAACTTACCCTGTTCATCTACAAAGTCTGACACATTATACCGACGTCACCATCAGTATAATATATCAGGGTCACCAAAGGTAATACCATGAGCTACGAAAGCTCAGCAGAACAAACCCATACCCATTAACCCATATCTTACAAACAAAAGATCATATACAACAGATAGGAATAATAACACATCCACATTCGCTATTCAATCTATCATTGGTGTCCATGATTTTCTGAGTTTCTCCTACGCGACTCATCGTAGACCGCGTCACCATTTTTCATGTACCAACCAACATTTCAAAAATCATTTTTTACACACGCCCAACCTTGGTTCCGCCGTTCCAAATTTTCGAGTATCCTCACAATGATTCTGCCGCACCGGTTTCCCATTGGCACACAAACTTGCATTGGCTCCTCTCTGCGGATAACCAAGCCACATTACCAATGAGGCTACCACGTCCGACCGCATTGGCAATCTTCACAATGGGCTACCAAGTCCGGCCAAATTGTGGTTTTCACAATCCACGCAATGGGCTACCAAGTTCGGCCACATTACGAGTTTTCATACACACAATGGGCTACCAAGTCCGGCCACATTGCGGTTTTCACAATCCACACGATGGGCTACCAAGTCCGGCCACATCGCGGGTTTCCATACACACAATGGGTTACCAAGTCCGGCCACATTACTGTTTCAAAACACATCTCATCATTATCCACACCCTAGGTGTCATGTTTCTACTTTCTCGATTTTTGCGTCACGTTTTCATGCATAGACTCCGTGGTAGGACTTTTCACATACGAAATCATAAATCATTCATTGTAATCTTGAAACTAAACTAACCAGATCATCCAACTCCATATTACTTATCATGCTCAAATCACAACTTAAAGCATAACGCCACATGTACGGACGCCCCTAGAGTGAGAACCACTTATGCTTTATCATACCACAAGTAATACAAGCAATTCATGTAAGCATGCTCATAACCATTTTAAAGATCAAAATACGAATACTTCTAAACAAGCGATAAGTTTCTATCTTTCAAAAATCCATTCTTTCCTCTTTTGTCCAAAGTTCAAAACAACTTATGTTTATAAAGAGTAAAGACATTTCACTTTCTAACATACGGTTCTATACGTAGAGTTAGGGGGCAAGGGGTTTACCTTTCTTCTTGGCAGTAGTGGCGACTACGGAAAGTAAGTTGACAATTGGGCGGAGTAACTTCCTACGGTATGCTTCCGGAAGTTTCGAAAGAGAAAGGTTTCTCTCGAAACTAGATCTTGACTAAACTACTTAAACTTTTTTGGATCGAAGGGTGGTTGAGGGGCGGTTTAGTGGCAGTATTGGATGAGTTTCTTGAAGAACACAAGAAGAACTCAAGAACACCAAGAACAAGGAAGAACAAGGCAAGAACACTAGAAATTCTAGAGAGAGAAGTTGAAGAACGGAAGGTGTGAGTTGAATGGTGAGAAAGAGGTGCTATTTATAGCAAAAGTCTTGGCTATTACCCAATGGATAAAATTTTCCCTAGCATTTATTGTCCAATGGGTAAAGATTAAAAAGGTTCATAAGGCTCAAAGACGGTCAAAAAGGTTCATCTAGGGTTAGGGATTTGTAACTAGGAGAAACGGTAGTTTGGTTCCTCCAACTAATCGGTTGGAAACTAATTTGATTTGCCACGAAGGACTAGAATCAACTGACGACGGATTATTAAAAGGAATTTTGGAAGCAAATCCAAGTATAAAAAAAAATTCAAATTTTTAACGAAATTTTTACTTACCAAAAATTAGGGTTGTTACATCTTGTCAGCTTCTTCCATTTAGAGACTAGCTAGTCATCCAAACAGTTGATTCTACCACTTTGGCCTTCTCGTCATCAAATTTGTCGTCTGTCTATCCCCCTTAAATTGAAAACGAGTCCCGTTAGGGGTATAAGCCGTTACCATCTTCTGATGGCAATCTACGATAGCTCGATGTGCTAATAGCCAGTCTATCCCCAGGATTATTGTAGACACCCCAATCTGGGCTTTTAGATTAGTTTACTGACGATATTTGATTCCCCGATGATGAATTGGATCAAGAACACCCCGAAAATGATTGGTCTGTCGTTTTCGCACCAAAAATATAATTTATAAAACAGAGAATTAACAATTATCCCGAAGAATAGTGGTTAAGTCCAGGATCGTCCGCAGGGACTAAAAAGCTGAGTTGCAGTAGTTTCAATTAATTTCTAATTTAATTCGAAAAGTAAAGAGAAGTGGATTTTGATTTGGATTTGATTAAACTAAAATTAAACTAGAAAGCAATTAAAGCATTTTGAAACAAATGAGAGAAAGGACTAGGGTTTCCGATTCAGTCTCCCCTGGTAACATAATTATTTCGAAACCTAGGATTCATATTCAACATTCAACCAGATCACCGTAGGGTAGCAATTTCTATCGATAATTCCCAAAAAGATAATTAAGATTCGCACTCCGTATAGGCACTACAACAAAAATTGTCTATGACGACGAAAAAAATTCGTCGCCAAAGAAGCCAAATTCATCGCTAAAGCTTTTGGCGACGAAAAATTTCATCACCCCATTTCATCGTCTTTTGTTTCACGCAAAAAGGGTTGGCCCCTTCGACGACGAATTTTTTCGTCATCAAATGTACATTTCGCCGACGAAATTTATTTTCGTCGCCAAAAACACCCAAACTCAAAAAATATTTCCACTTTACTGTTGCACGGACTCGAACTCGAGACCCACGGGTCCTTGAACATTGATTCCAACCACTCGGCCAACCAACACTTTGTTGATAGTTATGCAAAATCAAATATATATAGACATTTTTTGAGAATTTTCAAATTAACCAATGTGTGAAATATATGTAATATACACACAAAAGAGAATTATTCATTTAAATAAATTTATTTTTTTTCTAAATTTTTTAAATTTTTTGAAGAATTGGCGACGAAAAATTAATTTCGTCGTCAAATTGTACGAATCAGCGACGAAAAATTAATTTCCTCGTCAAATTGTACTAATTGCCGACGAAAAATTAATTTCCTCGCAAAAATGCCCCATTTGACGAGGAAATTTTCTTTTCGTCGCCAAGAGGTATCGTTTGGCGACGAAATTCAATTTTCTCGCGAAAAAAGTCCCATTTAACGACGAAATCTGATTTCCTCACCAAAAAGTACCATTTGGCGACGAATTTTGGATTTTGTTGCCAGTTTTCGTCGTGATAGACCGTTTTTGTTGTAGTGAGGCTATCTCAACACGGCACAGATCGTCTCACTGGATTTAACCAATGGCACGATCCGTCTCATATCGTATAGTTTATCCCAAAGCCTATCCTGAAATATTAGAAACCATTGTATGACAGTGCTTGAAACTATGGATACAAACACATTCGAATGTCAAAAATATATTAAACTTCATAAAAAGTTATGAATCGATCAAGTCACACGATCAAGTTGAATATAAAACCCTAGAAATCTAATAACTACCCTACTTGGAGAGACCTCCTCATCGCCCTAGTCAAGGGATTTAGCCGCTCATAGAGTTAGAATAAATAATCATGAAACACATAAACTCCATAGCTTTCGGAAGAATAAGAAAAGAATAAAAACCAAAACTCCTGTTGGCAATGATTCGGCCATGATTGTGATCCGCGAGCCGTGATCGAAGTGCTAATGCTTTGCTTGTGCGAACCAAATCTTCTGATCGGCAGCCCCCGTTCTTCTGTTTACGCGTGATAATCGGCCCTCCCTAGCAAAAACCCTTGCTGCCCACTTTTATAAGTGCTGAAATAAAAAATCTTGAGAAAGGAGGCGCCGACCTTTTTAATTACTGGCCCATCATTATGCATATAATTATTCATCTTGTAGGAATTTTATTGGGTGCTTCTCTCTTTCCATCCATTATAAGCTTGTTCCAACTTGTTGATTTTTGATCGGCAAGGATAACATTCTCCAAGCATGACTTCGAGGTCGCTTTGCATCGTTAATTATTTTTGTATCGATTTAGCTTCAAATGTTATCCAACGGCTTCGTAGGTTCTGAAATAGAGAAAACGAGTATCAAACTCCAAATAATATAATAAACAGACATAACAATAGTAAGTTAGGGGGCGTGAATAGGCGTATTTACGTACCTATCAATGATAAGTGTTTGAGCTTTGAGCGTTTGACACCTTTTTGAACCTAACCAAACCTAAGCCACTTCAAAAGCCAAAAACCCTACTGGCAAGCATTGGTTGAAAGCCTGCGCGTGCAGATCAACCTGATAGGTGTTGGTCAATGGTCAAAGCTTGACCGTTGACCAACGCGTGAGTAGGTGGTACACGCACGCGTTGCTCCCAAACTCTCGCGCGCTGGACAAACTGCCAGGTGGTGGTCAATAGTCAAAGTTTGACCATTGACCCATGTGCGCTAAGGCACAACCCTCGTGCGCCAGACTAACTCCCTCGTGCGCCAGACTAACTCCCTCATGTGCCGGAGCGCAATGCCTGTTCCCACCAACTTTTCTTGAGGTGGAAACTTGGCCACCAATGCAGCCTCAGCCAGCCTCGTGGATTAGCTGAACTCCCCTCTTTGCAGCTCATACCTACCTCCATCTCCTCCTATATATTGCCCCCATTGTTGCTCTTTCAAAGGGTTACAAAAAATTCAAAAAGAGTAAGCACATAAGCTCTTGTGTTTTTCATCCAAATTCACATTCCTCAAAATACTCAACACAAGCACCCCAATCAACTTCAAACCTCAAAGCTCAACCTCTTTCAAACTTAATCTAGATATAGCATACCTACTATTTGTTGTCCTGATCCCTGAGGAGGGCGGGCAGGGCCAAGGCTGGCAATCAATACCAGTCCTGGTCCTAAAGCTGGCAAGGTTTCAAAAATCGTCGAGGCAAGAACTTGCGCGATGGAGCCACTCACGTGCGCTACTGTCCTAGTATGCGCGCAACGGTCCTTGTGGGGATTGGTGTCTTGCTGTTTTTGTGTTTATTTACATATAGATTACTGTTAAGCATGTTAAAAACCAGTTTACTGCTTTCCTTAGATCAAATTGGTAGTTTGTAGTTAATTTGTATATTTGCTGTTATGGAGTACCCCTGGGATCATTCTGGACCTGCCCCAGAGCCCAGAAATGTGTAAACCAAGCATTGGTGTGGTTCAGACCCTCGCGCACTAGGGCCCGGCAATCGCGCGCCAGTCTGCCTCTAACCAGTGGCTGGCCTTGCACGGGTAACTTGGCTTTAGGCCATTATTTTGTCTCCACACTGTTTATGTGGTGTTTTGTTAATTTGTAGGGCTTTTTTAGCCCTTAAAATTGTATATTAACTGCTTATAACTGCTTGGTTTGTCCCTGGGTGTGCACTGGTCATTCTCGAGCCCAGAAGGAGATAAACTTAACCTATTGGGAGGATATCAACCCTCACGCGATGGAATGGGTTTGACGCGCGACGATTAACCTGCATGCTGCAAATCCATGCATGCAAGTTGGCTACTGCTTGTGTTAAATTCATACCAACACACTATTTTGATATCCAGATCACAATGTTGGATTTTATCTTATTTATTTTCTAACTGCTCATCCATACTATCATTCACTTCTTGCAAGTTGTTACAGCTTTAATCCCATTAAACTGTTCCCCTGCCCTAAATGGTTAAAGAATTGATTAATCAAACAGAATCGCAAACAAACATTTTTTTTTCGCAAATGCCTAAACAGAGACCGATCTTTAGATTGGGCGAGAGGGGTGCCATAAAACCCCTTCCCCTCTCGTAACCTGGCTCTCGAACCCAGATATGGTTATGACAGACTGGTTCCTTCACTTTTTCAAATCAAATAGCGCGGCAAGCGTTTCAAATACGGTTCCTTGGGTTTCAGACCTTCAAACTCGAGTGGCGACTCTGTATTTTCGAGTGCTTGCCCATCGTGCTCAGGCTCCCTCGATTATGGGCCCTTGCATTTTGGAATCTAGAAATTCCAACGGGCACGCTGCCCACAATTATGTCGAAATCCACCATGTCGATAACTCTAAGGTTATAGGTTAGGCGCAAGTTTGCACCCTTTGCACACTAGGCTAACAGCTATACTCCCCTCTAACAGTGATGTTACTTTCATACTCATACTTAGGGGTTCTGTTTACTTGCTAAACAAATTTTCTTTTTCAAACGGGTTTACTTTATGTAGGGAGGTATTCCCGAACAGGCTCAAATAGGGCCCAAACAAGTGGTACGTAGGACCACAAAGCAAGTAAGATAAGTTAAACCGACATGCAAGGCATTGATCAACAGATAAAGACAAAGATACGAGAAGTCGTAGGTCCAAGTAATGGACAGGGACCAGTGACATGTGAAGTCACTGGACCAGATGGATTGCTCGGCCATAGGGATGCCAAACAAGGAAAGAACTCATGGTACAAGGGACCATGGTATTAACTCGATAGGGATAGTTGCCATGCAACTGTTCGGCAATGTGGACCAGTGACATGCAAAGTCATTGGTCCAAGTAGCTTGTTCGGCGACAAGAAGACCGAACAGGAGGAAGAATCTGGGGAAAATAGTCCCAGGTCCAAGGAACATTCTGGAAGGATCCAGAGACAGTAATATTCCGTAAAGGAATGAGATCTCGATAATGTAGGATTCATAAAAGATATCCAACGGGGATGAGATGTTTGGCCAGCTGTGGGAAAGAGTCCTAAAAGGACTAAGCTAATGAACTAATAAAGAAACAAGAATCCTAGATATCCTAGGTTTCTTATACGAGTTAGGAATCCTAGGGCAACAGGGATGCTTGGGAAGCAAGCATCTATGAATCTATAAATACGAAGTAAGCCTAGAGGTAAAAGGTATGCAATAAGCTACACTCATATTGTTTTCCTACTGATAATTAGGGTTTTCTTGCTAGTACGTGATACTTAGGCATCGGAGGGCCTTTACCACGAGAGGCAAAGGTGCGCTCACCCCTTGTCTGTTTTGCAGATTAGGGTTCCAACGACGAACTAGGGTTCCGGCGAAGAGGCACGAGTAAGCTGTTGCAATCTAGTACTGTTCAAAGCACCAATTGTTTTCATGCCCCTACAATTGGCGCCGTCTATGGGAAACGATAGAATTCTCTTGAAAAAATGACACACGCAATGAAGGCAAAGTTTTTACAGATGAGGATCTGGGAAAAGTTCAAGTGCCCCATAACGATGCTTTGGTCATAACCCTACGAATTAGGGATTATGACATTGAGAGGATTCTGGTGGATTCAGGGAGTTGTACAGAGGTTCTCTATTATGACGCCTTTAAGAAGTTGGGACTGGTATAGACAGATTTAGAACAATTAATGACACCATTGGTTAGGTTTGATGCAGGAGCAGTTTAGCCCCTTGGAAAAGTAATATTACCTATTCGGGCGGGGTCAGTAGTACTAAGGACTGACTTTTGGGTTGTAGATGTTCCTTCCTCCTATAATGCGATTATACGGAGGACCTGGTTGCATAAGATGAGAGCAGTTTCCTCGACTTATCACCAGATGGTAAAATTTTTGGGATCCAATGGGATTGAGAAGATCAGGGGTAACCAGAAGGTGGCTTAACAGTGTTTGATTTCCATCATCAAGAAAATCCAAAAGGCTCACCAGGTTCACACGATAGAAGTACCAGATCAACCCACTATTGAGGATGTCGGGAGAAGTCCAGTAGAAAAAGTGGTTGAAGGCCTAAAGAAAATACAGATCGATGAGACTGATCCTGAAAGGTATTTTCTGGTCGGGGAATCACTATCGGTCGAGGAAGAAGCCGAATTGGTGGTTTTCTTAAAAGAACATGTTGATGTGTTTGCATGGGTACCAGAGGAGATGGAGATGTAATCTGCCACCATTTAAACGTGGATCCTTAGCATAAGCCTTTGATTCAAAAGAAGCGAAGGGCAACCGTACAGCATGTAGATGTTGTTATCGAAGAGATCGATCGTTTGTTAGAAGCTAGAGCGATACGAGAGGTCTACTATCCGGAGTGACTATCTAACATTGTAGTAGTAAAAAAAAAAGAACGGAAAATGGCGTGTCTGTGTAGATTTCACAGACTTGAACAAGGCATGTCCAAAAGACAGCTTCCCTCTTCCCAACATTGACCAGTTGGTTGATGCAACTGCTGGATTCGAGCGGATGAGTTTTTTCGATGCTTATCGAGGATATCATCAGATTGCTATGTTTAGGCCTAATCAGGAGAAGACTTCTTTCATTACACCACGAGGGTTGTACTCTTATAGTGTCATGCCCTTTAGACTAAGGAACGCAGGGGCAACATATCAAAGACTGGCAACCATCATGTTCAAAAAGCTTTTTGGCAAGACTATGGAGGTTTACATAGACGATATTGTGGTAAAAAGTAAGACCAGAAAAGGACACAAAGCGAATTTAAAGGAGGCCTTTGGAATCTTGAGGAAGTACAAACTAAAACTCAACACCTCAAAGTGTGCGTTTGGAATTGATTCTGGGAAATTCTTGGGCCACCTCGTAACCATAAGAGGGATTGAGGCAAACCCTGATCAAATAATGGCCCTACAGAGGCTACAGAGTCCTAGGACAATGAAGGAAGTCCAAAGGCTAATTGGGATGGCTGCAGCCCTCAACAGATTCATTAGTCGATCCAGCAACAAATGTAGGCCCTTTTTCCAGTTGTTAAAGAAAATGGAAGGATTTGAATAGGGAGCAAATTGTGAGTAAGTTTTTCAGGACTTGAAGAAATATTTGGCTTCTGCCCCCCTTCTGTCAACCCCAGAACCAGGTGAGTCTCTAGTTTTATATTTGACAGTATCTGAACATGCTGTTAGTGTGGTTCTGTTAAGGAATAAGGGATCCGAACAAATCCCAGTATATTATGTGAGTAAAACATTGCTATACGCGAAAACGAAATATCTGCCCATCGAGAAATTAGTTCTGGTGTTAAGGACAGCAACAAGAAAATTGCCACATTATTTCCAGAGCCATAGGGTTGTGGTTTATACTGAGTTCCTGCTGAAATCACTGCTACGAAAAGCAGACTTCTCGGGGAGAATCTCAACTTGGTCCGTTGAGTTGAGCCAGTATGACATTGACTATTAGCCGTGCATGGCAATCAAAGGCCAAGTGCTGGCTGATTTTGTGGTAGAGTTCTCACCTGTAATAGCACCCTTGCCTCCTATGCAAAAGGAGCAGGT
Source organism: Rhododendron ovatum (assembly GCA_019656835.1). NCBI lineage: Eukaryota > Viridiplantae > Streptophyta > Magnoliopsida > Ericales > Ericaceae > Rhododendron > Rhododendron ovatum. The sequence continues at coordinate 31,511,555 of CM033798.1, read as the reverse complement.
AGCTGGGCCACCATCTAAGAAAGAGAAAGCTCCAGCTGAACAGGATCCCCAAGAATGGAAATTGTTTGTTGACAGATCAGCATGTAATACTAGTTCTGGAATTGGGATTGTGCTTTTTCCTCCTGGAGGAGTAATCTTGGAGCTATCTATTCGGCTTAGTTTTAGTGCATCAAATAACGTGGCAGAGTACGAGGCACTCTTAGCTGGGTTAAGAAGTGCCAAGACACTGAAGGTAACAAGGATCAGGGTGTATTATGATTCACAACTTGTGGTTAATCAATTGTATGGGGAATACAAAGCCCGAAATGAGAAGATGACAGCCTACGTCGATGCAGCCAAGGATTTACTTCATACTTTCGAAAAGTTTTATGTTAGACAGATAAGCTCTGGACAGAACGCTCATGCCGATTCTTTAGCTTGGTTAGCCGCAGCAGTACCAACTGAACTTAAGAGGAGGGTGGCCGTGGACTATCTCAGTGAGTCTAGCATTGGAAGGAGTGTGGAGTTGGACTTGAACGTGAGCCAAGGACCAAGCTGGATGGACCCAATTACGGAGTTTTTACGAGACGATACACTCCCCTTGGATAAAAAAGAGGCTCACAAAATTAAAACCAAATCTGCCTGGTTTTGGTTCTCACTCGACGGAAAGTTGTATAGTGTGGGCACGCGCCCTTGGAAAATTTCGTTTTATAAAAGATTGGGTGCAGCCCTTTTTCGAAAATGCACGGTGAAATGCCTCGATTCGGAGTCGCCACTTAGGTTTTAGCAGTGAAACACCCAAGGAACCGAGCTCGAAAACGTTTGCCACGTTTGTTTGATTTTGAAAAAGGCATAGACCGGTCCGTCGTCACCTTCGATATCTGAGGTTTGGGAGCTAGGTTACGAGAGGGGAAGGGTTTTATGACACCCCTCTTGCCCAATCTGGAGATCGGTCTCTACTTAAGCATTTTTATAAAACTTTTGCATTTTTCTCTCATTAAGTCATTTTTAACCAGTTAGGGCGGGGGAACAGTTAATGGGGATGAAAATTGTAACAAGTCGCATTTATGTGATAAAATATTTATGGATGACTTGCTTGCGATGATAAATATAGATTGAGAACAAGTACTAAGCAACCCGAATAAGTTGGAGTATGCTGCCCTTAAGGGACGTGAGCAGGCTCAGCACCAGCATGCACTGGCCGAACCAGTGCATACTGATGAGACTTGCGCACGCCACAACCCAACTGGCGTACTCCACTTATCTAGTTTCTCAGTCTTTGTTTGCAATCCTCTGGGCTCTGGAAAGGGACCAACGCACACCCAGGACAAACCACGCAGTTAATAGAGCAGAATACATATAATTACAGACAGATGAGATGGCTTCAAGCCATGAAGGACAACAGAATACCCCAAAAATAGTGTGGGGATATAAAAGAGACCAAGACTAAACTAATATGCAAGGGCCAGCCATTGGATCTTGGGAAAAATTGCCGTACGCCAGTCATAGACGACCGTACACCAGTTTGACCTTAATCCAGTGCTTGGCTTTGCATCATCTGGGTTCTAGAACATGACCAGAAGGATCCCGGAGGCCTTTTAAACAAATAAGGAGCAAGCATTAACTACTACAGCTAAGCAGCTCTAAATATACAGAAAGCAGTAAACTTGTTATTATCATGCTAAGGTGATTGACAGAAATGTAAATTAACAGAAATGATGATCAATGATCCCCACGCCAATAGTGCACGTACTGCCATAACTGGCGTACGGCATGATTGTACTGGCATGCACCATGTATCATCTCACACGATTGCTACATCTCACCAGTTTAAGGCTAGGACTAGTATTACTTACTAGCCTGGTCCTTACTGGTTCCCCTCAGGAGTTGAAAACAGAAAGGAACACAAAGGTGGTATACCTTTGCTTGGGATGAAAGGATAACTTGAGCTTTGATTTGGGGAGATAGAGAGTGGCAATGTGAGGATGTATCAGTGGAATGTGTGATTGAAAGGCCCCTTTGCTTCCTCTTTCAATGGAGGAGTAAAGAGAGAGAGAGAGAGAGAGAGAGAGAGAGAAGAAAAAAGGCTTTGGGCTCTTTATGTGGTTAACCCCTTGCAAATGAATACAAGGGGGGTATTTATAGAGGAGAGAGGGACTGAGATCAGTTGGGTTAAGGCCTGGTTTGGCTGGTTGGGTTAAGAAAGGGAGCCTCCCATGCATTAAATGCATGGGACTTGGCTTGATGGAGGGTGTAGGAGAGAGGGGGAACGTCCCTACCGAATGTAATCATCAGGGAGACTGTAGCCAACGTCAGGGTGGCACGAAGTCTCGTCCATGTGGCTGAATAAAGTTGATTTGACTGGGATTGACTGGCGTGCGCCATACTTTGACATGCGTGCGCTAGTGATAACTAAGTCAACGGTCGATGACTGACACGTGGCAGTTCACTGGCGTACGTCACCATAGTACTGGCGTAAGCCAGTTTGGATTTTGCTGGGGCTGTTTGGCTCTGGTTTGAAGGGTTTGAAATGGGTTTGGATAAGGTTCGGAACGCTCAAAGCTCAAGCACACCATCGTCCTCAAACTATTCTGGACCATAATCATCATTGGGGAAATAAAAGACTGAAAAATAGCATTATCTGGACAGTCCAGAATGGGGTATCTACAGTAGCCCCCCTTTGACGGCACTTGGGGTACCACTGACTTGAAACAAGTAACGTCAAAGGTTTTCTAGACACCCTCTTCGAGGCTATCCAGAATGCATGAATTTTGAAGAACCTGTTGAATTTGAAGTTGGGATGGAAAGATTGCCGCTTTGATTTGAAATTGGACGAATGGATCGTCGTTGATTTGAAATTGGACGAGTGGATCGTCGTTGATTTGAAATTGGACGGATAGATCGTCGTTGATTTGAAATTGGACGAGTGGATCGTCATTGATTTGAAATTGGACGGATAGATCGTCGTTGATTTGAAATTGGACGAGTGGATCGTCGTTGATTTGAAATTGGACGGATAGATCGTCGTTGATTTGAAATTGGACGAGTGGATCGTCTTTGATTTGAAATTGGATGGATAGATCGTCGTTGATTTGAAATTGGACGGACCTCTGTTTTTGTAACGCCCCGAATTTTGGGTACGTTAAAAAGACAATTTCATTAAAAACCTCAAAATAGAGTCTGGCTCTTATTACAACAAAACTCCCACAAGAGTTCAATATTTACACAAATGAAAGGGGTTCTAGGGTTCCTAACTACAGGTCCTCCTACTCCTCCATCCTAGCCAGCTCCTCAGCTCCAAAAGCTTCCACGGTGTACATCTTACCCTGTTCATCTAAGAAGTCTGACACATTATACCAGCGTCGCCACCCATATAATATGTCAGGGTCACCAAAAAGGCAACACCGTGAGCTACAACGCTCAATAGGAAATCCTTACCCACCAACCTTAACTTACAAACAAGGCTAAAATCAAACATCGATTTCCACATGATACGTATATACACAGTTAACAATGACACATCCACATTCATTAATCATCTATCGTTGGTGTTCAAGATTTTCGGGTTTTTCCTACGCGACTCATCGTAGACCGTGTCAACATTATCATTTACAAATCAACCTTTTCAAAAACTCGTTTTAACACACCCAACCTCGGTTCCGCCGTTCCGGGCTCCCGAGTATCCTCACAGTGGTTCCGCCGTCCCGGGTTCCCATTGGCACACAATGCATTGGCTCCGTACCGCGGATAACCAAGCCATACCTCACCATGGTTCCGCTGCTCCGGATTCCCATGGGAACGCACACAACCTCACAATGGTTCCGTTTTTCCCGGATTCCCATTGGAACACAAAATACACACCACACAATGGGCAAGTCCGGCTGCATTGCGGTTTCTAAAACATTTCAAAAATCGTTCGTTTTAACTCACCCAACCTCGATTCCGCCGTTCCGGTCTCCCGAGTATCCTCACAATGGTTCCGCCGTCTCGGGTTCCCATTGGCACACAAAACACACACCACACAATGGGCTACCATGTCCGGCCACATTGCGGTTTCCAAAAATATTTCAAAAATCATTCGTTTAACTCACCCAACCTCGGTTCCGCCGTTCCGGTCTCCCGAGTATCCTCACAATGGTTCCGCCGTCCCGGGCTCCCATTGGCACACATTGCATTGGCTCCGTAACGCGGATAACCAAGCACACACCCAACCTCGGTTCCGCCATTCCGGTCTCCCGAGTATCCTCACAATGGTTCTGCCGTCTCGGACTCCCATTGGCACACAAAACACACACATAATGCCACTCAAAACTGGTCATTATGTTGTTTCAAAATATTTTCTTCCTCGAAAAATATTTTCTTTCATTAACCACACCCTAGGTGTCATGTTTCTACTATCTCGGTTCTCGTGTCTCATTTATATGCAAAGACTCCGTGGTAGGACAAAAATAAGCATTAAACATACTAACAAGATCATCCAACTAAATATCACTTATAGCATAACGCCACATGTACGGACGCCTTTGGAGTGTATCACTTATGCTTTATTCAAAGCACAACGCCACATGTACGGACGTCTTTGGAGTGAAATCACTTATGCTTTACCATACCACAAGTAATGCAAGCAATTCATATATTTATACTCAATTCAAACTCCTTGAAAGATCAAAATACGAATACTTCGATTCACATGGTAAATAATCTACGTATTCATCGAGTACCTACATTATACTTTGGAATAGGGATAGAAACTTCTACTTTATACTTGGGGTGGACGATAAGGAGATTCTACCTTACTTCTTGGCGGTAGTCAGCTACGGCAGGTTAGTCGGCTATCGGACAGAGTAACTTCCTATGGTATGCCTCCGGTAGCTTCGAAAGAGAAAGGTTTCTCTCAAAACTTCTACTTGACTAACACTACTCTACTTTATGGATCGAAGGGTGGTCGGCTGGCGGTTTAGTGGTGGCTTAGGTTGAGTTTCTTGAAGAACTCAAGAACAACTCAAGTACAAAGAAGAACTAAGCAAGAACAAAGAAAGAACAAGATTTTTCTAGAGGGAGAAGTTGCTAGGTGAAGGTGTGAGTTGAATGAGAGACATGGGGTGCTATTTATAGGCAAAGAAATGCCCTCTTCCTCTCTCCCAAGGCCGGCCCCCCTCTCTCTCTCTCTCTACCTCAAATTTTGACACATGGCAAGCAATCTTGGAAGATCAAAGCCTAACCCTAGGCTTGCATGGCTAAGATTGTCCTTGGATGGGATTATGGAAGATTTGTTGAAAGATTTGGAGACAATGGTACAAGATTTGGTTTTAAACAAATCATAGAAGTACAAATGGGAGTTAAGTTTGGCTAGGAGAAAGATTCACCAAGGATGAAGAAAGATCAAGGAAGGTACGAACCAATCTTCCTCTCTTTTTCCTCCTCTCTCTCTCTCCCACTCCCTCTCTCTCTCGGCTCACTCTCTCCCTCTCTCTCTCTCGGGTTTCTCTCTCTCTCTTTCTCTCTCTCTCTCTCTCTTAGTACTACATATATATATATATATATATATATATATATATACAAGAAAGAATAAGAAAGTACTAAGGTACAAGATTTTTCCAAATCAAAAATCCCATTAAAGAAATCCAATAAGGCACATGCCCCTTTAAATAAATAAACTAGTGTACTAATGTACTCTAGGAAGATCAACTCCCCAATAAATTAATCCAATTGGGTACAAAACCCCAATATAAAATAATAAAAAGTACTTAGGAGAAAGATTTTGGGCTATTACCCAATGGATAATAAATCCCCTAACTTCTATTGTCCAATGGACAATAGCTACTAGGAAACTTTTATATTAAAATAATCAAGGAGTACTTTTAAAGCATGTGACACAAGCCTTATATTAAATTAGGTGTGGTACCAAGTACCCCAATTAAATAAAATGACTAGAATTCTCTCCATTAAAATAATAATAAAGTACAAGTCAAATTAACTTTATTGGAAGGTTCCCTAGTCACATCGGTACTAGGGATGGCAATGGGGACGGGTCGGGGACGGGGGGTACTACCTCCACCCCCTACCCATTACCCCCTACCCCATCCCCATCCCCTACCCGATCCCCAATGGGGATTTGTTTTTTTCCTCCATCCCCGACCCAAACGGGGAACGGGGATCCAAAACGGGGATTCGGGGATTCGAAATTCGGACACCTGTATTTCACAATTTCTGCATATACTACCAATTTTCAGCACATAACAACACCTGTTATTCACTGTTTCAGCACGTACTATCAATTTTCAACACATAATAACTAATTCCAGCCCATAAGTTAATCTGCAGCACTCTTTTTCTAGCACTAAGTTAATTCCAGCACTAATTTTATAGTTCCATAATTCTAAACAGCTCATAACCAGAGCAAACATTAAGCAAATAAATAAACAGTGCACAATTCCATAGTTCCAAACAAAAAACAGTCATGGATCAAAGTAGTGCAACCAAAACAGTCATGGACCAAAAAACAGTCATGGACAAAAAACACATCATCCAAAGCATCCCTGATTCTTCCCAATTCCAAGGACCAAAGTAGTGCAACCTGTAAAACAAAAATGTATCATCACTTTCTATTCTCTAATAAATATCTTCAATTAAGATGATTATAAATTAAAAGAACTCTTACTCGATCAATCATCAACAAATGTTACACCAGAAATACAATCATCAACGTCCATATCCTCATCATTGATAGTTGGAACCTCTACTTTGAAGAAAAATTAGACATAATTAAACTCAATAATTGTTATATACCATATTAGCAAAGACAAAAATATGTGTGAAAATAAGAGATTAATAACAAAATTACCTCCATCCTCGAAGGCCTTCAGCCAACTTTGAGTACACATCAATGCTTCCAAAATCTTAGGGTGAAGTCTATTTCTACTCGAAGACACCACTCTACCACTAGTGCTAAAAGCGGACTCTGATGCAACAGTGGACACCGGGACAGCCAACACATCCCTAGCTATAGCTTGCAAAGTAGGGTACTTTAAGCCATTAGATTTCCACCATGCCAATATATCAAAGTCCTCACCCTCACGTCTCGGTAACTCTTCCTCCTCCAAATAATATTCCAATTCAGACTTCACATGTACAGTTTTAGCTTTCTTCAAGTTGTCTCTATAGGAATCATATTGAGATAGGCGACTTATACACTTGAAAGAGGTAGTGGGAGGCTTGCTTGAGTTGGTTGAGAGGCTTGAAGTTGAAGTTGTCGATTCACCACGATTCTTGTTGGCTTTTCCTTGGTACAATGTAAGCAAGTCATAACAACGTGCCCGAATGTCCTCTGCCATCTCTGTACCAAGCACCTCCCCATATATTTGTTTATAGTAGAAACCAATCAAGGACATTTTGAACCTTGGGTCCAACACCACAGCAACTCCCAAAAATCCATGTGTATTATCCCAATACTTGTCATATTTCTCAATCATGTTGTTGGCCATTTCCTCCACATTATATATCCCACAAATAGCCCACTCAGACAATGTAACTTTAATATCACACACATCTGAAAAAAATAGATTGGAAGTAGGATAACTAGTTCCACTAAACAATAAAGTGACCTTGTAGAATATTTCCAACCTCTCACATATATCTTGAGCCAACTCCCAATCATCATCATTTGGGCAACATTTATATTGGGAATCCTTGAGTTTTAATCGACCAAAAACGCTCTTATATTCTATGGCATTTTGAAGCATCAAAAAGGTGGAGTTCCACCTTGTAGGACAATCAAGAGACAACTTTCTATCATATGTAATTCCCAATTGACGCGTTGCATCTTCAAATTTCTCCTCTCTCTTTGGACTTGCTGTCCAATATGCAACACTATCTCTAACCTTTTCAATTGACGATTTAATAACATCTAAACCATCCTTCACAATCAAGTTAAGAATATGGGCAGCACATCGTACATGGAAGAAACCCTTAAACCAAATATGATCACCTCCAAATTTGTCCAACAAAATATTAATCATTGCATTATTGGTAGTACAATTGTCTACTGTCAAAGTAGACAATTTCCTATCAATATTCCACTCCAAAAATGTCTCCATCAACATCTCACACAATACTTCCGCTGTGTGAGGACATGGGACATAAACAAACCTACATAAAACACTTGTTACACTCAGTGAACAATAATAAGGCTAAAAAACTAGCATATAATTGAAACATTAACACTAAGAATTAAAAATTCACCTTAGAATGCGGCTATGTAATTTCCAAGAATCGTCAATGAAATGTGCCGTGATCACCATAAACCCTCTTTTTTTATTGCTAGATGTCCACATATCGGTAGTCAAGGAAATTTTACTTGTATTCCTTTCCATAAGCCTCATTGTCCTCCCCCTTTCAACATCATATATCTTGAAAATATCGCTCTTCATTGTATTTTGAGAAACAACTTTAAAGGCCGGTTGAAGAGCATGGCAAAATTTCCTAAACCAAACATGTTCCACCATGCGTAGAGGGTATTCATGCATTATGATCATATAAGCTAGTTGTTTCCTAGCAAATTCTGGGTCGAAGCTATAAGTTTGAAGGTTGACTTTTTTTCCCTCCCCCATTATAAGACTAGGTGTTAAAATCTTTTGTTTTCTATCAACCATTTTTTTTCGGGGACAAGAGTCTCTATGATCTTTCAAATGTGTTGTCCCACTCTTAGGCAACGCAGACAACTTCTTTTTACAATACAAGCACCTAGCTTTTGGCTCACCCGTTAACTTAAGTTCTATCTTCTGAAAATGAGACCATACATCACTCCTTAAAGAACTCGTGTCCACAATTTCATCACCTTCAGAAGTGTACTCCTTGGTTACATCATCACATATAGGGGGATTTGAGTTCATTTGTGATTCTGATATTTCATTCGATTCAACTTGAGTTGACACTTTAGTTGACACAGAGCGACCATCCCGAGTCGGCAAACTGCTTGCTCAAAAAAAGAATTACATTCTATAAGAGCCATTAAAAAGAAAAAATCACAAGTCATATGAATATACACAGCACATTAGAGAGACAGAGAGAGATTACCTTGATGAGCATGGGGATCTTACGCCAGGGGATCTCATATCCATTTTGCACGAACGCAAAACAATTTGAAACTAATGTTATCCAAGTTACTGCCAATACTCGTATTTAAATCAAACTCAAAATCATATCTCATTAAACCATTCTAGCTATATGAATATACATAGCACATTAAACCATTCCAGCTATAAAAACCATTCCAGTTATATTATATACGAAACCTATATAATATATACTATATTATATATACTGCCAATATGATCTTTCTTTTCTAAAGAATAAAAGGTCTTACCTTTGAAACCCTAGAAACAGTGAAAGTTGTTAAAACGAAACCCGTCTTCCAGAGCTCTCAAATAACGAATTTTTTGGGCTCCCCAGCGTTGGAATTGCCTGGAAATCAAGGATCTGTGATGTTAAGGGATTTGGCTGCGCGAAATTAATAAGGATTTTACAGAAGGAATAGAAACTAAGATTTGGTTTTTTTTGAAGACGAAGAAGTGATGAGAGAGAGAGAGAGAGAGAGAGAGAGGAGACACAGAAATTTACCTCATCGTCGTCGTTGTTGAGGAGACTGGAGAGACAGAGGAGTCATCGTTGAGGAAAGAGGAGAGACCGAGAGACAGAGGAGGAGGAGTCGTTGACTCGTTGTGACTTATGAGGTCTCTGGAGTCAGGAGAAGAGAAGACTGAAGATAAGATAAGAGTGGATCAAGTGGTGCACTGGTGCGGCGGAAAAGAATGGAAAAGAATGAGAACCCTAAAAAAACATACTACTGAAGGTATATATAATATAGTATATATTTATTTATTTTTATTTTTATATATAAATATATATATTTCGGGGATTCGGGGACGGGGCAGTGCGGGTAACGAACGGGGAACGGGGACGGGTAGGGTTTGGGGCGGGACAGACCTATCCCCATCTCCTACCCGATCCCCGAATTTTTTTTAAAAAATTCCCCATACCCTACCCGATCCCCAAACGAATCCCCGAAGTACGGGGATTTTCGGGGCGGGGAACGGGGCGGGTTCGAACGGGGCGGCCGAGATTGCCATCCCTAATCGGTATTTTATTTGGTCAAAAGTCTCTATTATCCAAGGGTCACTAACTTCCCTAATGGTTGTTACCCAATGGATAATAATTCTCCTTGCGGTTAATAACCAATGGACAAAAGAGTACAAGTACCTTTTATTTTAAAATAAGATTTAAAAAAGACTACATGTACTTTGATTTAAATATTAAAAGTTTTATTGTCCAATGGACAAAAATTACCCTAACCATTATGGACCAATGGGTAAAGGCAAAAGGTTCAAAAGGTCCAAAAGGTTCATCTAGTAACTAGGTGAGTCGGTTGCTCGGTTCCTCCAACTAATTGGTTAGAAACTAACTAAATTGGTCACGTAGGGTTTCTAGTAGAGAGCTTAACAAATGACCAAAATCTAACAACGACGAAAAATAATAAGAAATCATATAGCCATTCAAGAGAAAATAAGTAATTCAAATAAAATTCAAATATTTAACGAAATTTTTACTAACCAAAATTCAGGGGCATTACAGTTTTAGGATGGGTCCACGTGAGCCAATGTGAAGTTGGGTCGCCCTGGGCCTTGTCTTGGAAATAAATTTTGATTTTATAAGAGAGTTGGGCTTAAGGCCCAAACCACAGTGGCGTACGGCATATAGATACTGGCGTATGCCAGAAATCTCGGTCAACCCGGCCCAGCATGCCCCCCACGTCGTTTAAACTTCTGTATGAGACGTGAAACTGCCCTCAGTCAGTTTTTTGAACTCCGAAATTCCTCCAAACTTCACAACCCTTCAATCTCACTCAATCTCTCTCATCTTCCTTCGAAACCCACTTACCCAAATTACCCATGGCTGAATTCGAAGGTGGCAATGGTGGCAATGGTAGTGATAGAGGTGGTGGTGACGAGGCTCGGCCGAGGAACAAAGCCGAGATCATGGGTGCTCGAATCGACGATCCATCGACTGCAGAGGCTTCGTCGGCCGTTGGTGCAGCGGTTACAGGCGAGTCTGGTGGAGGCGATGGCCATGCACTGGAGGCAGTTGGTGGCGACGAGGGGCGTATGCCAAAAGAGGTGGGGCGTACGCCAGCTTTTGTTGGCACGGGGGGTTCACGGGTTCGACAATTGGATCCAAGGAGTGGTGTTGAGGGCTTGGTGATCATTGGTTTGGGCTCGGCTGGGGCCGGCGGCAGTGGTGGTGGTGATGGTGATGGTGATGATCGGCCGGGGACACCACCGAGGGACCCGGTGAGGGGCAAGGATCCCGTGATTGAGGAGGGGGTATCCGAGAAGGTGCCCATGGAGGAGGTTGAGTTTAGGCCTGCAGTCGGGTCTTCGGCGCACGTTCCTATTACGCGCGGGGACTTTGTTGAGTTTGTGATAGAGGAGGAGCTTGGTCGTTTGCTCCGAGAGAACCCGGGGGTGGTGGCTGCAGTGCTAGCAGCGCGAGAGGACCGGCTCCCACAAGTTGAGAGGGCTTAGGAGGAGGAGCGCTTAAGAGCGGAGGCTGATAGAGCCAGGGCCAAGGAGGAGGCCTTTATGCGTGAGACCGGGGCAGCCGAGGAGGCTCAGGGGGAGGTGTGGTCCTTTGAGCGTGCAGTGACACTTGCAGAGTCCTTACGACTGGCCCCCCACACTAGGTTTGACGCGGATACGTATGCTCTACCCAAGCCACACTTGTTCATACCGTCCTGGGTTGAGAGCCTCGCACCTCTGTGGGAGAGCTACGACGCGGAGCTCATACTGATAGACCCACAGAGACAGCTATCCGTGGATTGGGCACAGGTATACTTCTGAACTTACTTTAATATTCATGCTTTGTCATTTATAACCATAGGTAGCTTGAATCGGCGTAGTATACCTTGTAACGCACGTAGGCCAAAACCTTGAACTGTAGCTTGACTGAGAAAGTAGAATTTGGATAGTATGCTTCGACTTTAAACCTTGACTTGGCTGATAGAACACTTGACATAGCTGAATCGACTTGTAGAACACCCATAATTTCGATAAAAACAGTTAGGGCCAAACTTGAATCAATCGGAAGCTGTCTCGACTAACAAGATAGTCCTTTGAACTTGAATTCGACTAGGTAGATTGCCATGACATGATGAACGCCCGAATGGCGTGTCCAATAGTTTGAATTAGCCAGTTTGGCAAACAGAACACTTTTGAAATCGACCGAGAAGAGTACCTTAGGAGAAATAACGCCCTGTACTTCGGAACTTGACTGAGAAACGCCCTTGAGTTGATTCTACCGATAGCAAAATTGGATAAAGTAATACGAGTACCCGGTAGCTTTGTTTGACCTTTATGATGCTTGTTTCAACCGTAGAGTTACTTTCAACATTCTGAATTTGACTGACTGCTTGAATTGCAATTACTGATGAAACTCTTTTTGTTGTCTATCTTTGTATGCAGAGAGGAGCAGCCAGCACTCGGGGCCATGGAGGTCCAGCGAGCTCGCTTGAGTTGTACCGAGGGCTGCCAGACTGAGTCAGGGCTTTGGTTGATGCCGCAGGGTTCCGGCTGTTCATTCTCACGTTGACGTCCATGAAGAGTGATCATGCCCTCCTTACTGCGCTAGCTGAGAGGTGGTAGGATTCCTCGAATACCTTCCACTTGCCGATCGGGGAGATGATAGTGACTCCGTCTGACTTTACAGCTGTCACCGATTTGAGAGTAGGAGGAGAGCCTACCCGTTTGACTCGGAGATTCACAGGGACCCCAGGGCTTTGGAGTGGTTCTTAGGGCAGGCGCCAGCGGGCGAAGCAGAGACCATCCATTATGACCAGTTCAAACGGTATTTACACGGGAGGGAGCCAGACTCAGAGCAGGAGGCAGAGCAGATGGCGAAGGCCTACTTGTTGTACTTGTTCGGGGCTACGTTGTACCAGAACAAACGATCCACGGTGCACCTGTCTTACTTGCCGACCCTCTATGACTTACGCACAGCTTCGCGGTTTGACTAGGGAGGAGCAGCTCTGGGCACGTGCTATGGCTTCATGGGGAAGTTCTCGTGAGGGAAGAAGGCGACGGCCGGCTACTAGAGAGTGTGGGAGGTAAGAAACAAAGCTTGCAATTCAGTTTCCATTTTCCTTTCTTGCACTTGTCTTTGATTTGCATGTGAACTGTATTATGATGCTTTGATTGTCTGAACACTTGCAGCTGTGGGCCTATAAAGTGCTGAAGATGTACCCACCGGAGAATAAGTGCCCAAACTTGAGGATGCTCCCACGTGCTATGATCCGGGGGCCCATGTACAGTGGCAAGAAGAAGTCGAGAAGGAGCCTCCTAGCTTTCAGGTCGTACCTTAACGAGCTGTCAGGTACTCAGGTAAGCAACATGTCAAGTTGATTATTCTGCCCTTAGAACTGCTTTAATGCTGTCGCTGATGACTTTGAATCTGTGCAATTGTCTTGCAGGTAGAGTGGGACCCATGGAGTAACGCCGAGCCTGAGCCTGAGTACTTAGCGAAGAGTAGGGTGGTGACGGCGAGCCGGGTTTTGTTGGAGTCAGCCTTTGGGTGGCGGTGGCACTTAGGCGACCGGGTGACGGGGCAGTCATTGGGCTTTCTTGAGTACCAGGCTCCTGGGCCACTTCCTCCTCACGCCTCTCATGCGGACAAGTACACTTTGGCTGAGCTGCGACGCTTCACTGTTCTGGCTGGCCTTGCTGCTTTCCTGAGGCCCGAGCGTGACTATGCTGTCTACCGGAGGCAACGCCTGGCGAGGCCGCTTGGAGTTTTGGAGCATATCACCGTGCAGGGTGAGGCACTGGAGGCTGGCGAGGAAAGGTAGAGCCAGGAGAGCAAGGCGGCTCAGCCGAGAGAGAGGAGCGACTATGCCACAGTGACCGGGCTGCCACGGCTTTCTTTGACTCTAGCAGTGCGGGATGCGTAAGGAGAGGAGGCCACAGTTCGGTTTGAGCCTGCCTGGACAGAGCCAGCAAAGATCACATGACCTGTATGATACTCTTCATCCCTTGAAGTTTCCTTACTTTACTTTCGGCATGTATATCTGGCTTGCATTCTGCTTTTTGCCCCCAAAATTGTATCACAGGCCCCGATGGAGTGGGTGCGGGAGGCGGCTCACTTGATGAAGGCCATGGAGAAGGAGTTTCACAAGATAGCCGGCTGCGCCTCTTTGCAGTTACACTACCCACCACCAGCTCCAGCTCCTGCTGTGCAGCCTCAGGTATGACTTTCCATTCTACTCTTAGATAGGATTGCTTTCAAAGTCTCATGCACTTAGCATTTCAATATATACAATATGCACAATGTATGCTAAATGACTTGAATGACCATGTAGGGACATGCTAGGGCGGCTTGTAGGAGGAAGAGCGTGCGGCCTCTTCCACAAAAGAAGATAGCACCGAGCACTTCTCGACCAGCGGCGCGCGTACAGAGAGGAGTGTAGATCACTCCAGCTAGCGAGGAGCTCCAGCTCCGCAGAGAACTGAGGAAGAGGCCTGCAGAGAAGAGGCCTGCCGAGGGACCCTCACAGAAGAGGAGAAGAGAGGAGGAAGAAGAAGAAGAAGAAGAGGAGCAAACGTCCCTCAGCAGCGGCTCCGACTCCGTGGACGACCCTAGGTTCCGGATGGACCCCCGAGAGATGGAGGAGAGTGAGGAGGACGATGATGACGAGGACCTTTTTGACGACTGAGGGCTATCACTGAGCCTCGGTTTATTTTGCTGCTACTTGACACTTCGAGTAGATATTTGGCTTTTTGGATGGGGCCTGCGTGCCTTTTGACTTTTGGGCGAGTGTGCCTTGATACTTTTAGTTCTGCCCAGGCCGTTGTGCCACTTTGATACATTCCTACCTTTGCTTTTGACACAGTAGTATATAATTTTTGCATTTTCTGTTTATCGTTTTCCTTTGCTTTGATGAGATTTGGTAAAGGAAAATAACAAACCATCCGCTAATATCTAACATGCATTGATGAATGCTCTGAATCGACAAAAAACACTTGTATATGTACACAATCAACTTAGCTCGAGGAAAAAAAGGGACAGAGAAGCCCTAGGATACGACACATATCCCAAACACGCGGAAGATACGGGAAATTTGGGCGTTTGTAGGCCAAACTCCGAGATTCTCCCCGGGGAAGGAAACTAACCCTTTTAAAAGGTAACACAGGTGCATAGCGGCTTGTATGAACTACCAAAACTGGCACAAATGTCTCGGTGCGAGGAAAATACCGAAGAAAAGCTAAAAATGCCAAAAAACGGGCATAAGACACAAAAGATGACTCGATATGGTCCCGGACTAAAACCGACACCCCCATACAATCACATAAGTCCTATGTAACATGTACGGTATGACCAAACTTGGCAAAAGCCCTTGGAACAAGATTTGACCTCCCGTATCCTTGATTTTGGCTTGCAACGGGCCACTGAGGGTTTGAAATCTTCATCGGGCGTAGCTTTTGGAATCCGACGCCTTGCCATAGTCCCAAATGACATTTGTGACCTGTAGGAACCAACAAACGGTCAAAGCCAACCCCATAATTGAAAACGACCACGCGGAGGCAGTAGCTGCTGCAAACTGGTTTCTGGTGAACCTTACTGGCATAGGCCAGGAATTGGGCCCCGTACGCCAGTAAGTGCAGGACACGCATACGCCAGTTAGAAACTGGCGTACGCCAGGTTCCTGATAGCCAGATCCACTTGACTGACCAACTGTCCTTTTTCAGGGGGCACTTTGTTTTTATCCCCACACGGTTTCTGAGCTCTCAGAAGGCAGTGTCCTTTGCAATGGTGTAGTTTGGAAGCTAGCATGGTGTTTGCATGAATTATGAGTGATGGAAAGAAATGGCCAAGGCCTATAAAGCTGGGACATATGCATTGTGGCCTTCACGGTTGCATTGCCTCCTCTTTTCTTCAGTATATTCCAGCATTTTTCATGGACAACCCCCTCCCAACTTTACTTAGGCCCTGGTTGGCGCAATTTATAAGCGTCGATTGGCTCAATTTCCAATATCATGGTCTTGCTTCATTCTGTTTTCTTCGACATGTGCCGCTCTGCCCAGCGCTCCTACGGGCTGCCCTCAGATTCTGGGACCCTGACGTCCATGTCTTTCGCTTTGGCGATGACGAGATGTGCCCGACTGTTGAGGAATTCCAGGCGAACCTCCGAACCTACTCGTCCCCTACACTTGTTGTTCCACCTTATCAGGCGAACATGCCTAAACTGCTAGCCAGCTCGCTTAACATCTCCCGTGGTTTGGCAAACACTATCCTTGAGGGTGGCCAAATGAACATCATGCGATTGATTGAGATGTACAGTCCAGATGGCGATTTGGATAGCGACGAAGCTCAAGCACGCCGTCGCTTTGCCTTAGTAATCTGCCTGCTTGCTGCCTACCTGCTCATTCCTGCCCATGGGCAGGTCAGCCCTTCGCTTGTGAACGTTGCTGCCCAGATGGGGGCACGAAGGAATGTGATCCCTTTGGTCCTGGCCGAGACACTCTTGGGTTTAGATCTGGTATACACAAGCCAGTCGGCCGTCTTCAGCGGGAGCCTACTTTTACTTTAGGTAACCTCACTCAGCTCACCTTTTTCTGGCTTTTCACACGTTCTCGTTTTACCTCGACGCTCGGCTTATGCTGCTTCCTAGCTCCTTTCTTGTCTTTTCACTCAGGCTTTATCTGACGTCTTACTTGTCTTTTCACTCATGCAGCTGTGGTTGTCGGACAAATTGAGTCTACTGCACCCACCAGTGGTGGGTCGGAATCTCTTTCCGAAGAGGATTCATCAAAGGGAGATGCGCTACCCCGACATGGATATAGAAGGCTGGTACGAGTTCATGCAGCAAACGCAACGTGATGAGATCGCCTGGAGGTGCCCCTGGCTGGACCTCCCAGACATGGTTATTCACTCCGATGGATTCGATAGGATGGTGATTGCAGGACTGTCGAGCTTTACTTTCTACATTCCCGGCCGTATCCTTCGCCAACTAGGTGTTTCTCAGGAGAACCACCGCATCAGCATTGGGGACTTCCGTGTCCCGAATTTCAACGCCCAAACACTCAACGGTTACCAGAGGTGCTAAAGCCTTAGAGCCCTTCAGGCTGAGATGCCATAATTTACCACAGGGCTAAGGAATCGCTACAGACTGTGGCTGAGAATGGATGTGAACGTAAGGGAAAACATTAACTGACTCCGGGCCACTTTGCTATGCTTAGAATAAACTGCGAGCCGTTAGGCTTCCTAAGCACTTTGTTCTGTTTTTCATGCTTTAACTGTTTTAAGGCTTTTATGCTCAGCTTATGTATTAGAAGTAGTAATTTGCAATAAAGTTGAAAGACGATGGGTTTCCCCTTTTCTTATTTTCTTCAATGCGGCTTTGGCTTGTGCTCGACCTTCTCAAACTGCGATGTGGACCCAAAAATGTCAACCTTGGATCAAAATTTTGATGGAATGTGACCGAATCTCAAGGTGAGATTGCCTACGTATCCCTTTTCAAGGAATCAGGTCAGAACGTAGTTCAGGCCAAGGTTCACTCGTGTATTTTACCTCTCCTTTTACGCTCTAACTTTTGCCTAGAACTGCCCTTTTCAGGTTTTTGGCCTAGCGAGCTTTTGATTTTTGCCTATTTATTTTTGCCTAGAACCCCCTCCTTAGGTTTTCGGTCTAGCAGGCTGCTCTAACTTTTGCTTGGAATCGCCCACCCTTGTGGTTTTCGACCCAACGAGCATCTCTCAGAGATAGTAACGCTTGAGTTGATCCAGGTTGACTAGAGTGTTGAATTCGTTATCGTCGAGGTCGATGAGCTTAGCAGCGCCCCCGGATAGGATGGTCTTGATGATGTAAGGCCCGGATCGCTTCGGCCTGAATTTCCCGCGGGGATCAAACACTGGGGCCCGGATTTCCTTTGTGACCATGTCTCCTTTAACTAAGCCCCTGGACTTCACCTTCTTGTTGAACGCACGAGCAATTCGACGCTGATACCCTTGAACATGATACAAGGCTCGGAGCCTTCTTTCATCAAACAACATCAGCTCGACAAACCTCCCGCTTAACCATTCAGATTCCTCGAGACCACTTTCGACCATGATTCTCAGCGACGGGACCTCAAGCTCGATAGAAAGTACAGCCTCCATCTCATAGACCAAGGAGAAAGGAGTTGCGCCAGTTGAAGTGCGGATAGATGTTCGACACCCCCAAAGGGTGAGAGGCAGCTGCTCATGCCAATCCCTTGCAGACTCGGTAGTTTTCTTGATGATCATCTCGACATTCTTGTTCGCAGCCTCAACCGCTCCATTTGTTTGTGGGCGATAGGTCGTTGAATGATGGATCTCGATGCCGAACTCTTTAAAGAGCTCCAGAACCTTTCCCCTGAAATGACTTCCGTTATCCGACACAAATGCCTGAGGAACTCCTTACCGATAGATGATGTTCTTTCGAATGAAATGAGCAACCTGAACCGTTGTCAGTGTCTTGTAGGATTCAACCTTGACCCACTTGGTGAAGTAGTCTATTGCCACCAATATGAACTTATGGCCATTCGAAGCAGACGGCCTGATCATCCTAATAACATCGATGCCCCAAATAGAGAAAGGCCACGGTGAGGTCATGCCATACAGTTTAGACGGAGGGACATGTTGTAGGTTCGCGTGGATCTGACATTTGTAACAGCGCCGTACGTAGTCGATGCATTGCGTTTCCATCGTAGACCAGTAGTAACCCTACCTGAGGATCTTCCTAGCGAGCCTGACGCCGCTCATATGAGGCCCACAGACTCCCTCGTGAACCTCTTCCATTATCCTTGTTGCTTCAACACCGTTGACACAGAGCTTGTGCATCCCTCAGTGAGACCTTTGATACAATTTCCCTCCACAGATGATGTACTGAGAAGCCAATCTCTGTAAAGCAATCCGATCCTTTTTCGTGGCCTCGGCAGGAAATTCCGCGCGCTCCACAAAGTTCCAAATGTCATGGTACCATGGTAGGCCATCATCAACATCATCAATGGTGTTGACATACTCATAAGCAGGCAAGTCCCTCTGTTCAATCACAATCGGCCGCAGTTTAACGCCTATTGGAAGTTCGATCATTGAAGCCAAAGTCGCCAAAGCATCGGCGAACTGATTCTTCAAGCGTGGGACATGGGTGAAAGTCACCTTATTGAAGCGAGGAATCAGTTCTTCCAAATCTTGGTGATAAGGCTTCGGCTTTTCCTCACGAACCTTCCAATCTCCATTGGCTTGGGAGACCACCAAGTTTGAATCTCCAATTACTTCAAGCTTCTCGACCCCTAAAGCCATAGCAGCTTCCATTCCGACAATGCAGGCCTCGTATTCAGCTTGATTATTGCTAACATCAAAATTCAGCTTGAAAGCAAGTGGAATGTGTGCGCCGGCAGGCGTGATCAACAACACTCCGATCCCAAACCCCTTCTGGTTAGTGGCTCCATCAAAATAGAGTGTCCATACTTCCTCGACCACTGTCAGCACCTCCTCGTCGGGGAAAGTGAAATCTATGTCTTCTGGGCCGTCGATCGGGTGATCGGCCAAAAATTCAGCCACGGCGCGCCCCTTTACAGACTTTCTCGTGATGTGTTGGAGTTCGAACTCAGCCAGCAGAAGCAACCAACGTGCTAGCTTATGGGTGAGCGCGGGCTTCTCGAACAAATACTTGAAAGGATCCATCCGAGAAATCAGTCTCACCGAATAGGCTAGCATGTAGTGTCTAAGTTTTTTGGTAGCCCAAACCAGTGCCCAACATGCCTTCTCTAGAGGGGTATAGCGCTCCTCAGACCCCACCATTTTCTTACTCAGATAGTAAACAACTTTCTCGACCCCATTGCTCCCTTTCTGTGCTAGTAGACATCCCATGGTTGTTGGAGAGACAGACAGATAAAGAATCAATGGTCGGCCTAGTGCAGGCGGCATTAGTACAGGCGGGTTCTGTAAATACCTCCAAATAGACTCGAAAGCAGCCTGGCATTTATCTGTCCTTTCGAACGGGACTCGCTTTTTGAGCAAACGGAATAACGGCTCGCAGGTTAGAGTTAGCTTAGAGATGAACTTGCTGATGAACTGGACCTTCCCTAGAAAGCTTCGTACAACCTTCTCAGACTTTGGCGGCTCCATTTCGAGAATCGCTTTGATTTTGAAAGGATCCACTTCGATTTCCCTTGCGGTGATCAGAAACCCTAACATCTTGCCTGACGTGACTCCAAATGTGCACTTTTGTGGATTCAAACGTACGTTGTACTTGCGAAGTCTTTCAAAAAACTGCCTGAGTGAAGGAAGATAGTCCTTTTCCTCCTTTGCTTTCACAATCATGTTGTCGACGTAGATCTCAACGATCTTATGGATAAAATCATGAATCAAGGTCGTCTGGGCCCTTTGGAAAGTACATCCGGCATCTTCACATAGCAATAAGTGCCCCATTCTGTGACAAACGTCATTTTTTCTTAGTCCTCGGGCGCCACAGAGATCTGGTTGTATCCGGAGAATTTGTCGACAAAAGAGAGCAAGGCATGCCCCGCCGTGTTGTCCACAAGCACGTCAATGTGCGGCAAGGGAAAACTGTCTTTGGGGCTTGCCTTGTTTAAGTCTCTGAAGTCGACGCAGACTCGGATTCTTCCATCCTTCTTGGGGATTGGCACGATGTTGGCAACCCATCTGGGGTACTCTGCAACCCTTATGAATCCTGCGTCAATCTGCTTGGTAACCTCCTCTTTGATCTTCTGAACCCAATCCGGCCTCATCCTGCGGAGTTTCTGTTTGACAGGGATAGCCCCGGGCTCCAGCGGGATTCGATACTGTACTATTTCAGGATCAATGCCGGGCATATCCTTGTGGGACCATGCGAAAACCTCAAGAATTCTTTGAGAAGCTCGATTGTTCCAACGTGATTCTCCGGGGATAGATTTGCATCAATTTGCATTATGCGGGGGTCATCCTCGTCTTTCAAGTTTATAGAAATTACTTCTTCTTTTAGAGGCTGAGCACACCTTTCGTCTTCCTTTTCGATGAGGGAACGTAACTCAGCCAGGATGTCCCCGTCGAAGTTTGTTCCTTCATCGTCAGGGTCGACACAGTTTATATAGAAGCTAGCAAAGTAGTCAGAAGCAGGATCATGCATTTCATAAAGCCCAACAGAGTTGCCAAGAACAAACGACTCGAACTCAAAGTAAAAGCTACGACGAGGAGGGCCGAGAGGCACAAACTCCTACTCTGAGCTATACTTAGACTCGACAGACTCTGTGTCAGATTCAGATACATCGTCAATGCATGTCAAACGTGGAGTGAAAATGCAGTTATTAATACTTCCCTACGCTTTCACGATGAGGGAGGTAGGATCCTCGGGAGCATCTGATGAGTCGAGCCCAAGCATCAGCACCTCAGCCTCTTCACCCTTGCCAACCAACCCTACTTTGGAGAACAGCATCTTTAGATTCCTCTGATTGAAAGCCTTCAGCCAGTCAAACTTTTCCTTGGTCCGACCCAGCTGTTTCTCGAATTCCCCTTTGGTAAGCTCCTCTTCGGCTATCTCCTCTTCACTGTCGGACCAGGTGTCCGCAGCAAAGATTTCGAATCCCGGCAGCCAAGTGCAAGTCTTTGGGTCCCAAAACGGCTCTATCTGTCCCGAGTAAGCAGAGCCTCCTCCTTCCCGAACAAAATAGCTATCGGGGTTACCAAAAAGGGTTCAAGGTTTTCCCGTGTCTTTCCTCTTTTTGGCGTCTTTGGCCGGTGGAGTGTAACCAAGACCAAAGCGGCCTTCAGTGAAAGGAAAGACAGGGAACTCGGCGATCCCTTGTTCGTTGATCCCGAGTCCTAGGCCAGGCATGAATGACATTTTCCTCATCATCTCGAGGACAGTTGAACTTATGGTAAAATCATCATCCATGGCGATGGCGAGGACTGAGACCGACGTGTCAAAAGAGAACCCTTCAAAGTCTGAGTCTTCTTCCCCGTGCATAATTCCCAAAATAGGCGTCTCGTCATCTGTGAGCGGGCGGATCCCAGAGTCCCCACAGATTGTTAAAGTCCCGGTAGGGAGCCCCAGCATGACTTTCTGATGCAGAGTTGAAGGCACCGCCATGATGTCGGCCCTATGAAGCCATGGCCTGCCCAGCAGCAAGTTAAAGGTAGCAGGGACATCGACGACATGAAATTCTACATTCATTTCAAAGCCCTCAGCATCAAGTTTCAGAATCAGAGTCCCTTCCACCACACGGCGAGTGCTGTCGTATGCTTTGACGGCCAGATTGGAGGGTGTTAAGTCACTCTTTGAGAGCCCCAAGCGGTAGGCAACCCTCATCGGGCACACGTTGATGGCAGAACCATTATCGATTAGCACGGTTGGCACCCAATGTCCCCGACACTTAACAGTGATGTGCAGCAGACTATTATGAGCGATTCCTTCGACGGGCAGATTCTTCTCGGTGAATGTGACGAAGTGCTTAGAGAGGAGCGGCAGTACAAGGGCAATCATGGCCTCGGGGGTAATGTCAATTGGTACCGTGAGCCAAGCCAACGTGGAGGACAGCTTTTCACGATGCTCCTTTGACGATGATATCAGACCCCAGATAGACACGGCGGCCGGAATCCGTTCGAGTTGTTTCAGAATAGCGTCTTCTTCGGGAACCCCACTTAGAAAGACCGGATTATTCTTTTGAGCAGCGGGAGCGGTGACCTTCTGAGCAAGTGGATTGGACGAGCTTCCAGCCTGGAGATTAGATGGCTGGAATACTCGGTCGCTCCTTGTGACGTTGGCAACATCCCACCAAGAAGACGAGTCTACAAAGTCCCACAGATCGGCCGGCACGTCTTCCAATTTGCGCTTTCCTTTGTTTGTTGACGCAACTGTTGCGGTCGAGTCTGGCCCCATAGCCGAGTCCCATTCCAAATCCTCCATCACTAATCCTTCCCATAAAGTAAGATCCTGCGCAGTGTCTTCCTCAAAGGGTGCCCCTGGGTTAGCGACAAATGGAACGTCCCAGAATTCTCCATCGACAAGAGCAGTGTTGATAGTCCACACTTCGTTTCCCATGTTCAGATCGACAATATCGTCCACATCCCAAACATCGACAGGCGGCGGAGTCTTAACGGTTTCCTTTGCATCCCAAAGGTCGACCGGAATTGCATCCAGGACCATGATCGAGGAGTCATCTCCGAGAGCCGAAACAATAGGGCAAGGCTGCTCTACAGAGACAATGTCAAGAGTAGGGTCAAACTCATGGGCGCATAAGCAACTCATCCATAAACATTTTATCACATAAATGCGACTTGTTACAATTTTCATCCCCATTAACTGTTCCCCCGCCCTAACTGGCTAAAAATGACTAAACGAGAGAAAAATGCAAAAGTTTTATAAAAATGCCTAAGTAGAGACCAATCTCTGGATTGGGCGAAAGGGGCACCATAAAACCTGTAAGGGGATGAAAACAATTGATGCTTCGGATCACCTTGGATTGCAACGGCTTATTCGTGCCTTTTCACCAGAACCCTAATTCGTTGTCGGAACCCTAATCTGCAAAATAGACAGGGGGTGAGTACACCTTTGCCTCTCGTGGCAAAGGCCTTCCGATGCCAAAGTTAGTATCACGTACTAGCAGTCAAACCCTAATTATCAGTAGGAAAGCAATAAGAATGCAGTGTATTGCATACCTTTTTCCTCTTGGTTTATCTCATATTTATAGATTTGTGTATACTTGTTGCCCAAGCATCCTTATTTCCATAGGATTCTCAACTCGTATAGGAAACCCAGGATATCAAGGATTCTCGTTTCCTTTATTAGTTTATTAGAAAAGAGTCCTTTTAGGATTCTTTTTCATTACTGGCCGAACATCCCATTCTCATTGGATATATTTCCCAGATCCTATACTCTCGGGATCTTATTCCCTTACGGGACATGACTATTCTGGAATCTTCCAGAGTATTCCCTCTGCTCCTACTCTTGATTGGAGCTCTTTCCTTGTTCGGCCATCTCATGGCCGAACAGACAGTTTTAGACCAGTCACTTCACATGTAACTGGCCCTTTTATCGATTATTTGGACCAGCGATCTCAAATGCCTTTTGTCTTTATTAGCCGAATAGACTGCATGAATCAATGACTTCCCATATGATTGGTCCATATCATGGTTCACCATACTGCCCGGCGATAAGTCCTGTCATACTTACCACGTGCTCCCAAACTTCACGTGTTCGGCCACTAAATGTATCTGTTCGGAATACCTCCCTACAAAACCCTTCCCCTCTCGTAACCTGACTCCCGAACCTCAGATATCGAAGGTGACGACGGACCGGTCTATGCCTTTTTCAAAATCAAACAAACTTGGCAAACGTTTTCGAGCTCGGTTCCTTGGGTGTTTCACTGCTAAAACCTGAGCGGCGACTCCAAATCGAGGCGTTTCGCCGCGCATTTTCGAAAAAGGGCCGCACCCAATCTTTTATAAAACGAAATTTTCCAAGGGCGCGTGCCCACAGTGGCGACTCCGCTGGGGACTCATTGCGTTGATTGGTATTTGGCGATTAATACATAATTGAACAAACTTTCAAAAGTCTGTCAAAACAGTACGCTTCGCGCTGCTGAAGAATAGAATGGTAACATAACAGGATCTCATCATCCGACCAATCCAAACTGGGGCTTTTACTATTGTTCACTTGTGTAATTTTGTCCAAGTATCAATTAACAAAAGTGAGCCAATCTTCAAAGGGCATTTGTTTCAAAAGCGTTGCATTTCTCTCTCATCGAATCATTCTTCGGCATTCTCCGTTTGCATCGATGGTTCGTCAGCCCCGTTGAGGTGTTTTGGGTAACCGACACAATTTATTGGAGCCCGGGGTCCTTGAACGCTCAACAACCTTGGACGATGATAAGTCATACTACCATTCGACCATTGCTTTGCTCTATGCGTTGCAATGGGAGGTATATCGCGGCTCTAGTCAGAGGAACTCCTTAAGCCAAAACCGGCCTCTACAGCGCTTACAAAGCACTAGAACTATTCAACCTAAGACAGGAACCCGCAGGGTAGGATTATTTGCATCTAACCCTCCATATCCTGTCTATGTGTTACTGCTTTCCTTATCGTATGCCTGTACATACATTCATGACTGTTTTTTTTGCGTAGGAGCATGCTAGGGCGGCTTTTAGGATTGTCTTTTGTCAAGTCTGCCTTGTGCCTATTCGACGTTGCCTTGGACCGATGATGAGTCGTGCATCTTGATGTTGCACGTTACCAAAAAATTTCAAGTCCTTAATCAATGAGGCTTCGGAAAATTGAAACATTCTAAATCTTTATCTAACGCCTGATCGAGGTTTCAAACTAAAAAACTAGGAACAACAGAGAGAATGTCGTGATGCTTACACCAATTAGGTTAAAAGTGCTAATCACTTACACCGCTCAAGCTCCGGCACAGTGCTGCTTATGCCACTATGGTTGTGGTATCACTCCATCTACACCGAGTTGTTCCGAACTCAAACTTTGAAACTTCAAGAGTGGAAAAGCCAAAGGCTTAGGCTGTTTTGGCATCTCTTAGTGACATTCGATTCAATCAAGGATACACCGTCGAAAAGAAAATCCGAGGATTCTATGGCAAATGTCCGAGTGTCGTAAGGCAGACTCTCTCTAGCTCTAAAGTCTAGGAGGACACCGACGTCGTTGGCATGATCATTTTCCATTCTTGCCGTTTCTTTCAAATAAAATGATTGTAGGCTGTCACTGAGCTCTTGTACTTTGCTGTCTAGTCATGCCGATGTCAAAGTAGGGTTCCGAAATCAAGAGCCAAACCTACTTGGGACCGTCCGTCGGGTCCGTCTGAAGATTTGATTTGGGGTTTGTATCTTAGTCGACCACAATGGAAGCTCTGGCCTGCACTTTGTCACGGGAGGATTCGCCACCGACTACTCCGCACGAGTCCCCTCCGTCTACTCCATCTCCGCCAGCGTCGCCAAAGCTTGTTAAGACAGAAATTCTAGCCATGGCTGATGTCCCACCCCCGAACCTCGCTACTGTTTTGGCGGATCTCCAGCACAACCTAGCCATCATGCAGCAAAGGGCCGACCAGGCCAACGCCTCTATGGCTAATCTTCGCACCCTAATCGAAGAAAGACTTCCCCTTGTAGCAGGAGGGGAAAGCGGTGAAAGGCGAGAGCGGGAAGCCGCTGTCGAAGAGGATCCTCTGATCGAAAATCCTGGTCCAAGCTCGAAAATGGCAGCTTTGGTTGCCAAAATGGCAAAGTTGGAAGAAGTAGTCGCTAAGTTCGAAAGAAAAGGGTCGGGAGTGCTAAACATGGATCGCCTTTGCCTATTCCCGAATGCCAGGCTGCCCGATCGGTTCAAAATGCCCGACTTCGAGAAGTTCGACAGAACCGGAGATCCGAAAACTCACCTAGCTGTTGGCCTATCATGGTGCAATGAAGCTACATGGTGTTGGGGAAGACGCAATGGCTCAGCTATTTCCCCAAACCCTTGCCGGCCCCGCCTTCCAGTGGTTCTTATCACTTGACATTTCCAAGAGACGGACATGGGAAGACATCGGCACCGCCTTCAACGCTCAGTACAGCTACAACGCCCAGCTCAAGATGACCACCCGGGAATTGGAATCAACTAAGATGAATGCAAAGGAGTCTTTCGCAGATTTTATCCAGAGGTGGAGAGCCAAGGCCGCTCTCATGCCCGATCGCCCAAGCGAGAAGGACCAAATCGGCATCATTTCCCACAATCTGCAGCCAGACTTTGCCAAAAACCTCGTGTTGGTTCAAGGAGCGAACTTCGAGACTTTCTATGACTCCGGGTTGGCCATCGAGGAAGCTCTCCAAACCGGCGTTCTACCCAGGAGTGGTGTTTCCTCTTCTACCTCGGTGTCAAAGTCAAAGCCCCGTGCGTACACTGGAAACAACATTGCTCTGTTTGGTGGCAACAATTATGCCAACACAACCTCTGCTAACAATGCCTCTGCCCAAGGCTCCAACCACATCGTCGATGTCAACCAAGTTCAAACCCCTCAAAGACCCCGAAACCGCATCCAACCCCGCAACTTCGCCAATTTCGAGGCACCACTCTCCTTGGTATTGGAGAAGTTAGTCAAAATCGGCCACCGTAGGCCTCTAGCCCCAACTCCACTTCCTTAAAATCCACCCCCCAGCCATAACCCCAATGCTTTCCGTGCATACCACTAGATGCCCGGCCATTACATTGACTTTTGCTATTGTCTTCCTCATGCGATACAAGATTTGGTGGACAATGGTACTCTCTCAACTCCACCTACTAAACCTAATGTCATTACCAATCCCTTGCCTAAACACGACCCCAACCCTCAAGTAAACCAGATAACTCTCAGCTCCACCATATTCAACCCCACCGACCATATTACCTCAGCCAGCAACCCTAAACCAATCATACCCTTTCCTTTTGAGCCAAGTGTTAACATGATGGCAGCCGGTTGGGCCATGGAAGACAAAGCTAAGGAATGGGAGGAGATTTGCACCGACTAAACCAGTGGGAAGGAGAGTGGAATGCGGTGCAGGCTGACCCTCTGGACAGACTCTCTTTGTTCGCACTCTTTTACCAGCCCGAACTGAACCAAGTTGAGGTAGAAGTCGAGGAATACGTGTGGGATCCACAGCCCAATGAATGGCAAATAGGTCAGGGTCTCAAGGCTGATTTGGAGCAGGATGACATCAGTGAGGAATACTGGGATTACTATCAAGAAGGGGAGATCGTATCTGATGTCCGCCGCTAGCTTGGCGCCATGCTACCTTTGGTGAATACGATTGCCGGTAATATAGATTGAGAACAAGCACTGAGCAACCCGAATAAGTTGGAGTACGCTGCCCTGAAGGGACGTGAGCAGGCTCGGCACCAGCATGCACTAGCCGAACTAGTGCATACTGATGAGACCTGCGCACGCCACAACCCAGCTGGCGTACTCCACTTATCTAGTTTCTCAGTCTTTGTTTGCAATTGTTTGCAATCCTCTGGGCTCTGGAAAGGGACCAGCACACACCCAGGACAAACCATGCAGTTAATAGAGCAGAATACATATAATTATAGACATATGAGATGGCTTCAAGCCATGAAGGACAACAGAATACCCCAAAAACAGTGTGGGGATACAAAAGAGGCCAAGACTAAACTAATATGCAAGGGCCAGCCACTGGACCTTGGGAAAAACTGCCGTACGCCAGTCATTGACGACCATACACCAGTTTGACCTTAATCCAGTGCTTGGCTTTGCATCATCTGGGTTATGGAACATGACCAGAAGGATCCTAGAGGCCTTTTGAACAAATAAGGAGCAAGCATTAACTACTACACCTAAGCAGCTCTAAATATACAGAAAGCAGTAAACTAGTTATTATCATGCTAAGGTGATTGACAGAAATGTAAATTAACAGAAATGATGATCAATGATCCCCACGCCAGTAGTGCACGTACTGCCATAACTGGCGTACGGCATGCTGTACTGGCATGCGCCATGTATCATCTCACACGATTGCTACATTTCACCAGTTTAAGGCCAGGACTAGTATTACTTACTAGCCTGGTCCTTACTGGTTCCCCTCAGGAGTTGAAAACAGAAAGGAACACAAATGTGGTATACCTTTGCTTGGGATGAAAGGATAACTTGAGCTTTGATTTGGGGAGATAGAGTGTGGCAACGTGAGGATGTATTAGTGGAGTGTGTGACTGAAAGGCCCCTTTGCTTCCTCTTTCAATGGAAGAGTAGAGAGAGAGAGAGAAGAAAAAAGGCTTTGGGCTCTTTATATGGTTAACCCCTTGCAAATGAATGCAAGGGGGGTATTTATAGAGGAGAGAGGGACTGAGATCAGTTGGGTTAAGGCCTGGTTTGGCTAGTTGGGTTAAGAGAGGGAGCCTCGCATGCATTAAATGCATGGGACTTGGCTTGATGGAGGGTGTAGGAGAGAAGGGGACCGTCTCTGCCGAATGTAATCATCAGGGAGATTGTAGCAAACATCAGGGTGGCATAAAAGTCTCGTCCATGTGGCTGAATAAAGTTGATTTGACTGGGATTGACTGGCATGCGCCATACTTTGACCTGCATGCGCCAGTGATAACTGAGTCAACGGTCGAGGACTGACACGTGGCAGTTCACTGGCGTACATCACCATAGTACTGGCGTAAGCCAGTTTGGGTTTTGCTGGGGCTGTTTGGCTCTGGTTTGAAGGGTTTGAAATGGGTTTGGATGAGGTTTGGAACGCTCAAAGCTCAAGCACACCATCGTCCTCAGACTGTTCTGGACCATAATCATCATTGGGGAAATAAAAGACCGAAAAATAGCGTTATCTGGACAATCCAGAATGGGGTGTCTACATATAGGAAATCCTTTACTGGACCGTACTTACTTTGTGTGCACCCCGAGATGGTGCAAAAGTTCCTCCACGAGATTCATGAAGGAACGTGTGAAAGCTATACTGGGGGCAAGTCCATTGCCCACCGAGCAATCACCCAGGGATATTGGTGGCCACACATGCAAGAAGATGCAAAGGTGTATGTGAAATTCTGTGAGAAATGTCAGAAATTCTCACTAGCCGAAGATCTGGTGCCGTTGATAAGTCTGTGGTCATTTTCACAATGGGGGATGGACATCGTGGGTCCACTTCACAAGGCAACTGGAAATAGAAAATTTCTATTGGTAGCAACAGATTATTTTACAAAGTGGATTGAGACAGAGCCATTAGCCAAGATCACTGAACCTATGATAGAAAGGTTCATGTGGAAGAGTATTATTACTCGATTTGGGGTCCCTTATTCATTGATTACGGATAATGGGTCCAATTTCATAAGAAGTTTAAGACCTTTTGTGCCCAATATGGGATCGAAAATTATTACTCAACCCCAGCCTACCCATAGAGTAATGGACAGGCAGAAGCATCCAACAAAACTATACTTAACGGGATCAAGAAGCGGTTGGACAAAGCAAAAGGGAAGTGGCCTGATGAATTGCCACTGGTCCTGTGGGCGCATCGAACAACTCCAAAAAGGTCTACGGGAGAGACCCCCTATTCATTAGCATATGGAACAAAGACTGTTATTCCATTAGAAGTTGGTTTGCCGACCAACAGGACCATTTTGGTTGAAAGTGGGGGCAATGAAAGAGCCTTAGAGATCGAGTTAGATTTGTCCGAGGAACGAAGGGAGAGAGCTCTAGTTCATTTAGCCTCGTATCAGGAGCAGCTGATGAAAAGCTACAACAAAAATGTCCACCCACGAGAATTTGGTGTTGGAGACCTTGTGCTTCGAAAGGTGCTCAGCAACACCAAGGTGGCAAACGAAGGCAAGTTGGGGGCCAATTGGGAAGGCCCATATCAAGTAACTGAGGTTGTAGGCATAGGGGCCTACAGACTGGCAGATTTGGATGAGAAGCTAGTGCCAAGGCCTTGGAATGTTCACAATCTAAGAAAATTCTTTGTTTAAAAAGAGTTTAGTTTTATTTCAATCTATTTTAGGATGCACTACGTGATTGTGTAGGAGTTACAAATAAAACTCCTTTATTTTTTATTATTTATTAGTTGCAAGGGGTACGAGTAACGTCCCCTTGAGTTTTAGGATTATGAATAAAATCGCTTTTTCTAATATGTCAAATTTTTGGAGATTTTGCCTTTTCTCAAATACAAACAAAGAATTAACCTTCCCTATTTGTATTGGGGAGCAGGAAACAGGCACGGATGCCATGTACGAATACACGTATCCACTCCCTAGATGTGTGAAGTTTAGATCGTACAAACATGAAAACTTGATTTACAAACGAATACATGCATAAACATTAGATCTAAACTTCACACATATACGAGCAAACTTAGGGATTTATGCGAGTATGTGACACTTGGAGTGCATACGAGAATATGCAATTTATTCAAGTATGAGTAACTTGGGAACATTAGTTAAGTACGAGAGACTTAATTATGTTTAAGTACAAAAAATTTAAAGATTATGTTTAAGTACACGAAACTTAAAGATTATAAACTAAGTATGAATACACATGGTAAATCCAAAGATGAGAGATTTGGGGAGCATACGGGAACATGCATTATGTGCTTCACAAGTATGAAATACTTGGGCACAAACATAATGAGATATGTCTAGTGAGTTAGACTAAGTTTGAGAACTTAGATAACGCTCATGCATATAGATATTTGCATTTGGAGTGAAACAAAGTATACGAAATATCCATAGAGATGGTAAGAGTTTATGGCCATGAAGGGCTGAGCAAAATGTGTTGTCATGCCACAAGGGACCGAATACCTGTATTATCCAAAAGTATAAAAGTATTGGTACCACGCAGGGCCGAATCAACTACGGTCACAAAGGACCTGCAAACCTAAAATATTTTGAGGGCTTATACCACGAACTTACCTTTCAGTCCAAGTTTTGGACTTCTGGAGGCGTTTCATCTGGGACCTCTGTACTAATTTCAGCAGTAGGACCACCTTCAGCAACATTCTCCCCCAGATTAATAGGTTCATTAGTTGTATCTCGGACATGTGATTGAATAGGATCCGCATCACAAGTGCCAGTTGGTGTATCCTCTTCAGCATCAGCAAAATCTTCAATCTGTTGCTCAATATCATCCTCTAGATGTTCCACTGGTTCATGAATGCTATGAGCACAGGTGCTTGGCTGATCATTGTCCTCCCAGAAGGGAGAATCCTCAGCAATCCCCACCCTTGCCAGGCACGCCTCCGAGCACGCAACCCAAATCTGATCTTGAATGGCAGGCATCTGATCCACGTAGGTGGCCGTCGCTGTATCGAAACCCTTTTGATACCCTTCTTCGAAACCTATCTTTTTTGTACTATCAATTTTTGATAATTCCTAGCTAAGGCTGTCCTCGGCAGTCTCGAGTTTGCTCTTTGTCCCATCAAGCTCTATTTTTGCTTTGTCTCTTTCTCTTTCAAGTCTGGAGATTGTCTACAATAGTCTGGTATTGTCTCTCAAGAGCCTGTTGCGTTCTGGCTCGATCTCTTTAAATTTCTGGCCCAGCACCACCATCTTTTGAATAAACTGAGAAAGTCCAAGTATGAAAAAATGAGTTAATAATCAAATATAACATGGGAAAAGTTGTAGCTTGATCTGGGAAAAGTTGTAGCTTGATCAAGGAAAAGTTTTTTGTTTTACCTTAATCCACTAACAAGACCAGTGGCTACAAGCCGATCAGGCGGTGATCCGGATTCTTTTTACATGTCAACTGGAAGCAGCAGCCCTTGGGCAAGTGCGAACGTTGTTTCTGAGGAACTAGCACTGTCCCTAACGTGAACAGGACGGTCTCCCCTAATGAGTGGGGGAGCCCATGTCTGGAGAAGTACTTGAGTAGTTGGTGATTGAGGGCGATGGGTATCCGCATCAGCTTGAGCGGCAGCA
Organism: Rhododendron ovatum; assembly: GCA_019656835.1. NCBI lineage: Eukaryota > Viridiplantae > Streptophyta > Magnoliopsida > Ericales > Ericaceae > Rhododendron > Rhododendron ovatum. The sequence continues at coordinate 31,479,138 of CM033798.1, read as the reverse complement.
CCAGTTGGGTCTTCTGATCTAGGACATTTTTCTCAATGGGCATCACTAGCATCATGAGCAGTGTTTGCTCCCCGAGGAGACACAGAGGAACGGATAGAACCTCCTCTGTTGCGACGAGGTGCAGGGGGAGCATGTAACAGCCCTGAATTTTGGTCAATAAAAATTTCGTTAAATATTTAAATTTTATTTGAATTACTTATTTTCTCTTGAATGGCTATATGATTTCTTGTTAATTTTCGTCGTAGTTAGATTTTGGTCATTGGTTAAACTCTCGACTAAAAACCCTACTTGACCAATTTAGTTAGTTTTCTAACCAACTAGTTAGAGGAACCGAGCAACCAACTCACCTAGTTACTAGATGAACCTTTTGGACCTTTTGAACCTTTTGCCTTTACCCATTGGTCAATATTGTTAGGGTAATTTTTGTCCATTGGACAATAAGCTTTTCATTATAATATTTGACTAAAAGTACATGTAGTCTTTTCAAAATCTTATTTTAAAGGTAAAAAGTACTTGTACCTCTATTATCCTTTGGTTATTAACCGCTACGGAATTTATTACCCATTGGGTAATAGCTCAAATCTTCTAACAAGATACAAAGTTTTATTTTTATAATCAAGATTTGGATTTTCATGTACCTTTATGCATTAAAATATTGGGGTGTATCTAAACCCTAGATTTCTAAAGTACTTTATTGATTAAACTAGTACTTGTACTCTATTATAATCTAATGGGGAGAATCCTAGCCTTTTTATTTAATTGGGGTACTTGGTACCACACCTATATTTAAATATAGGGCTTTTGTCACATGCTTTAAATGACAACTTTGATTATTTTAATATAAAAGTTTCCTAGTTACTATTGTCCATTGGACAATAAAAGTTAGGAGATTTATTATCCATTGGGTAATAGAGTTATTCTTTCACCTAGTACTAGGGTTTATTAAACTAGTCTTTTCCCTAATTGCCCATGTGATGTTATACCTTTATTTTATTATGTACTTTTGACTTAAGACCTAAGTTTTCCTAAGTACTCTTATATTATTTTATATTGGGGTTTTGTACCCAATTGGATTAATTTATTGGGGAGTTGATCTTCCTAGAGTACATTAGTACACTAGTTTATTAGTTAATCCAACATGTACTTGTTACTAGGAGAATCTCTGTATTTAAGTTTCCTTGTTTCAAAGTACAAAAGTACCTATTATTTTATTTGTGTTCTTGCACTTAGTAGTGTGTGTGTGTGTGTGTGTATATATATATATATATATATATAAAAGTGTACTTAAGCCGAGAGAGAGAGAGAGGAAGAAGAAAAGAAGAAAGACTTGGTGGTACCTTCCTTGATCTTCCATGATCTTTTTACAACTTTCAAATCCTTGGGTAAAGATTCTTCCTAGCCTAAATCTATCTCCCCATTGTACTTCTATTATTGTTTAAAAGCAAATCTTGTACAATATATCTTTCCCTCCATCAAATCTTCCAAAAATCTCCCATAATCAAATCCTTGGTACAAATCCTAGCCATGCAAGCCTAATACCCTAACCCATCAAGCTTTCAATCAAGTTTGACAAGTGAAAGATTGAGTTATGGAGCAAATCCATGGGAGATATAGAGAGAGAGAGGGCCAACCTTTAGAGAGGGAGAGGAAGCCAAGATTTTTCCTATAAGTAGGAACCCATTCCAAGCATTTCAACTCACACCTTCACTTCTTGCTCCAACTTCTCTCTAGAATTCCTTTGTTCTTTCTTTGTTCTTCATGTTCTTGAGGTGTTCTTGAGTTTTTCAAAGAAACTCAACCTAAGCCGCCACTAAACCGCCACTCGACCACCCTCCAATCCAAAAAGCTTAAGTAGTTTAGTCAAGATTAGGTTTCGAGAGAGAGACCCGTCTCTTTCGAAGCTACTGGGAGCATTCCGTAGGAGGTTACTCCGTCCGATAGCCGACTTGCCTTTCATAGTCATCACTACCGCCAAGAAGAACGGTAGATTCTCCCTATCTACTACTCCTAATTATATGTAGTGCATCCTTACTTATCTTAAAGTATTTGTGTTTTTGATATTTAAGATGGTTATGAGTATGCATATATGAGTTGCTTGTATTACTTGTGGTGTGATAAAGCATAAGTGATTTCACTCCAAGGGCGTCCGTACATGTGGCGTTGTGCTTTGAATAAGCATAAGTGATACACTCCAAGGGCATCCATACATGTGGCGTTATGCTATAAGTGGTGATTTAGCATGATGAGTAGTATAGAATTGGAGGATCTTGTTAGTATGTTTCATGCTTACTTTTGTCCTACCGCGGAGTCTATGCATGTAAACGAGACACGAGAACCGAGAAAGTAAAAACATGGCACCTAGGGTGTGATTAATGAAAGGAAATATTTTCCGAGGAAGTAAATATTTTTGAAACTACATTATGACCGGTTTTAATGGCATAATGTGAGTTGGGTGAGTGTGTGTTCCAATGGAAATTCGGAATAGCGGAACCATTGTGAGGTTATGTGCGTTCCCATGGAAAACCGGAGCAGCAGAACCATGGTGAGGTGTGGCTTGGTTATCCGCGGTACGGAGCCAATGCAATTGTGTGCCAATGGGAACCCGGTGCGGCGGAACCATTGTGAGGATACTCGGGAACCCGAAACGGCGGAACCGAGGTTGGGTGTGTGGCTTGGTTATCCGCGGTACGGAGCCAATGCAATTGTGTGCCAATAGGAACCCGGTGCGGCAGAACCATTGTGAGGATACTCGGGAACCCGGAATGGCGGAACCATGGTTGGATGTGTGGCTTGGTTATCTGCGGTGCGGAGCCAATGTAATTGTGTGCTAATGGGAACCCGGTGCGGCGGAACCATTGTGAGGATACTCGAGAACCCGAAACGGCGGAACCGAGGTTGGGTGTGTGGCTTGGTTATCCGCGGTACGGAGCCAATGCAATTGTGTGCCAATGGGAACCCGGTGCGGCAGAACCATTGTGAGGATACTCGGGAACCCGGAACGACGGAACCGAGGTTGGGTGTGTGGCTTGGTTATCTGCGGTGCGGAGCCAATGCAATTGTGTGCTAATGGGAACCCGGTGCGGCGGAACCATTGCGAGGATACTCGGGAACCCCGAACGGCGGAACCGAGGTTAGGTGTGTTAAACGAACGATTTTTGAAATGTTGATTTGTGTATGAAAATGGAGACACGGTCTACGATGAGTTGCATAGGAGAAACTCGGAGAATCTTGGACACCAACGATAGTTATACAGCGATTGCGGATGTGTTATTGATATTGCCTTTTGTAGCTGTGTATATACGTATCATGTGGAAATTGAAGTTTTATTATAACCTATCGTTTGTAAGTTAAGATTGGTGGGTAAGGATTTCCTATTGAGCATTGTAGCTCACGGTGTTACCTTTTGGTGACCCTGACATATTATATGGGTGGCGACGCTGGTATAATGTGTCAGACCTCATAAATGAATAGGGTAAGATGTACACCTTGGAGGCCTTTGGAGCTGAAGAGTTGGCTCAGATGGAGGAGCAGGCAGAGCTGTAGTTAGGAACCTTAGTTCCCTTCCCTTGTGTAATAAAAGTACTCTCATGAGAGTTATGGTGTATTAATGAGCCAGACTCACTTGTTTTTGCAATAAAATGTCTTCTTTAACGTACCCAAAATTTGGGGCGTTACAAAGCATGCCCAGTTGATGCGACCCAGCCAGAGCCACGTCCACGAGAAGAAACAGTAAGAAGGGTGATGAGGTTCAAAGGTTGACGAGTCATAGTACTTGAGTTTGGAGGAGATGGAGAGTAGCTGGAAGAAGATAATTGGCTGGTATCACGATTGGGAGATGACTGTTTGGGCTGTCGTTGAGGAATGGCTTGTCTACGAGAGGATCTTCTAAGCACCACGCGCGACAGGGTGACGCCTTCAGAAATTGAAATTTCACCTGGCTGTTCGGCAATTGTCACTCCAGCATTGGGTCTTGAGTTCCTTGGCTGGTGAGTAGTCGAAGTTGAGGTAGTGCTGGTACTTGAGTTGGCAAGCCTTCTGTCAATGAAGCCTTTGTAGGCGGGATCATAGCCCAAAAGAACATTCAGGTCACGACCCCGACCAACTGTCAATGTTCCAGATTCTCCTATATACTTAAGAATCCTATTGATTTCTGCTATTCGGACGTAGCTAGGTTCACGTCTTGGACGTTTGTTAGCATTATCTGCTATAGAATTAAAATGCTAACATAAATTAGAAACATAAAGGAACTACGAGAGAGCGGTAAACAAGAATTACAAAGCGAATTAGGAGCATACATGGGTAGCCCATATGTGGGGGCAATGGAAGCCCACCACTTGGCCATCTTCCCCCATCGGCTCGAAGGCTCCAGTGACATAGAGGAAGTCCATTTCATGATCACAAGCAGAATCTGGCAAGTTAAGCACGAGACACTTTTCTGCTTTCCTTACTTTGAAGTAGTAGGTATTGTATTCGGGATTTAGCACAATGCTATACCACCATTGGATGTCCCAGATTCCTAGTTGGGTTCCTAAGATCCTATTTAGGGCCACGACCCCCATCACTAATTTGAAGAAGTTAGTGGAAACTTGCATGGGCGAAAGGCAGTACCAGTTTAACACATGTCGAAGTAATGGATCAAGGGGAAACCGAACCCCACCCTCAACAATAGCTACGATAGGGATGCACATCCTATCCCATGATCCAGCGTCCCTATCTGCTCCTAATGGGGCAAGTTCTAGCCCTACATTTTTAGGAATACTATACTCGGTCCTAAAGACCGCCATGGCTGTGGGGGTTTCGCAAAGCTTCCTAAATTTGCTGGGCTTGGGGCCATTAATATCCTCATCCGCCATGGATAAACTCAAGAAGCTATGAACAAAACGAAGAAAATCTGGAAATGGGTATAAATGAAACCTTAAGAATGAAACGCGAGAAGGGAATAAGGATCTTACGATGCTCAATGCAGCGGTGCTTGGAGTTGCAAACGAAAGCTTCAAACGGCGATAATGGCTGAAGAGAAGAAAACTCTTGCCTAGTTTCAGAGAGAGAAAGATGAGATTCGAGTTTTGGGTAAAAAACCCAAAAAGATCCCTTTTTGGGGTTTAAAGGTGAGAGACGGAGACAAAACGTCTCCTCTCACATCGTTGCATGGAAGGTAACGAGAAACAGGGATTGAACGGATGCCGTTCTAACGTCGTTTAACAAAGCGTCAAATTAAATTAGATATAAGGCGTACGAAATATGCCACGTGGAGTCCCTCCCCCGAGATGGTATAATGACAAGAGCGCCAAAACCATCAATGGGTATAGAAAACTATGTCTGCACGGGGCCCTAGAAAGTTCAGCCTGAAGTCTGTTTCTAAGCTTTATTCATTGCCCACGAACAGTAGCAACGAGCAAAGCTGGGGAGCAATTGTAGGGAGGTATTCCTGAACAGGCTCAAAGAGGGCCCAAACAAGTGGTACGTGGGACCATAGAGCAAATAAGATTAGATAAACCAATGTCCAAGGCGTTGATCGACAGATAAAGACAAAGATACGAGTTGTAGGTCCAAGTAATGGGTAGGGACCAGTGACATGTAAAGCAACTGGACCAGATGGATTGTTCGGCCATAGGGATGCCGAACTCGGAAAGAACTCCTGGTATGAGGGACCATGGTATAAACATGATGGGGACAGTTGCCGTGCAACTGTCCAACGATGTTGACTAGTGACATGCGAAGTCACTGGTCCAAGTAGCCTGTTCGGCAATAAGAAGACCGAACGAAGGAGGAATCAGGGGAAAACAGTCCCAGGTCCAAAGAACATTTTGGAAGGATCCAAAGACAGTAATATTCCGTAAAGGAATGAGATCCCGAGAATGCAGGATCCAGAAAAGATACCCAACGGGAATGAGATATTCGGCCAGTTGTGGGAAAGAGTCCTAAAAGGACTAAAGTAATGAACTGATAAAGGAACAAGAATCCTAGATATCCTGGGTTTCCTATACGAGATAGGAATCCTAGGGCAACAAGGATGCTTGGTCAACAAGCATTTATGAATCTATAAATACGAGGTAAACCTGGGGGTAAAAGGTACGCAATAAGCTGCACTCATGTTGTTTTCCTACTGATAATTAGGGTTTTCCTGCTAGTACGTGATACTAACTTAAGCATCGGAGGCCCTTTGCCACGAGAGGCAAAAGTGCGCTCACCCCTTGTCTGTTTTGCAGATTAGGGTTCCAACGACGAACTAGGGTTCCAGTGAAGAGGCACGAGTAAGCTGTAGTAATCCGGTGCTATTCAAAATACCAATTGTTTTCATCCCCCTACACTTTCTATTAAAAGCAATTTATAAAGTAGTATGTAATAGTACTCTTAATTAGTAAAACAAGCTTGTCATAGATAAGCAAAAGATATAACAACGGCATAGAATTCTACTACAATGATAAAAGATGAGTAGGAACATAAGGTGAAATTCTCCTAATACAAGCCACGACGGAATGGTCATACCCAACTCCTACTACATGGTCCTTTTTTGCCTAAGGGTACCACAAGTATAAACCATAGACTATAGGGGCCTTATTCTAACACTGCTACTACTTTACTGTCGGGGTGGAATGAGTCCGTAGAACTCTTTCAACTGCTCCATCCACACTCTCTCCCTTTCTTTGAGCCAATGCTCTCTCTTCTGGCGAAATTGCTTGACTAGCTCCGTTAAGGTTTGAAGGGGTAGCTCCTTAATTGGCTCAGAGCCAAAGTACGGTATGTCCTGAGTGTAAACATCCATGTGCTGGGCTTTATCGGTAAGAGGTGTCATCATGACTAGGTCGTATAGTTGGCAACCAGTCTCAGGGTTGCGGATATCGAGGTGAGGCACAGTGGTAAAGCTCTCAGGTGCTAGTAGGGCCTTGTAGTACAACAGGTCTGCTACGGTGGTTAGGGCAGCAGAGGTACGACTACCCATATCTATAATAAAGAAAATTATATATTAGACTTAATAGTGTAAGGTGTAGATCGTACACGAATAGTAGGCAGGCGCAAGGATAAAAATACAAGTATGCACGAGAACAATGATCATGTACTAAAAGAAGCATATAAGAACAAGTAGCAACTGAAATAATAAGTCTTTTATTGCTAAACGAGTATAGCATAGATTGTCCTACTAGTCAAAGCTTCCAACTGCATCCCTACTACATCAAAGCCTAACTATCGCTAAGCTTTTTCTAACCAGTCTAGAAGGTGTTCGGATATCAGAGCACAAACATGCCTTTGTCTCATATGGTGGTAGTGGAACATTACCGGAGTCAAGGAGTATATCCATAATCTCTAGCTCCTGCTTAGCCACCTCAGGTTCAATTTCCTCCTCAGGCTTTATCTCCCAGTCCTCCATTCGATCTGAGGCACATAGTCCTCCGGATCCTCTTCCGACTCCTCGGGGTCCTCCTCAGGTTCTTCTTCAGCTCCCTCAATAACAAACTCCGCATCGATTGGGGGTGCTATCTACACCAGGACGGGTACCGCTATGTCTCCATCCTCCTCCTCACCCTCAGGAAGATGAATGGAACCATGCTCTTGGTAGAAGTCGTGAGCATATGGGAAGGCATAGGGGAAATAGCGGTCCTCCACCAGCTGGGCTGTCATCAATCTTATGGTGCATCTAAGTTGGCGGGCTTCAGCTAGCAGGTTGACCTGATAGGGACTCAGGTGGTTCATCTATAAGGAAAGACTTTAACCTCAATCAATAATATTTTAAGACAGGGATTTATTAACTTCTATTTTTTTTTTAAGTTTCTAAATTTCACATTCGATCCTTGATTTAGTCATCATCCAATTATTCAGGAATTTCTAGCTCGGCGGTACTGCCAATTTCCACATCTTGCTTCAACACTGATGTTGTTTTGTCAGAATTCCACCCAATTTGGGACAGTAAACTTAAACTCATTTCACGTTTGTGCAATAGTTGAACTATCTTATGATCTACCCATACTACCCATTGCCGAGGTTTGGAACCTAGAGCTCTGATACCATGTTGCAATGCCCCAAATTTTGGAAACGTTAAATAAATATTTTTATTGAAAACCAAAATAGAATCTGGCTCATTATTACAACATAATTCTCACAAGAGTACATTTATTTAATAAGGGAGGGAAACTAGGGTTCCTATCTACACTACAAGAAAAACCAGTATTGCCAACATAGGTAATGTTGTCGCTAAATATACAATTTCATTGGCAAAGATTTTTGCCAACAAAATTTGGTGCGTCGCTAAGGCGTTGCTGAAAGTGTGTGGAGAAAAGTTTTTACCAACGCAAAATGAAAGGCGTTGGTAAATGAATGAGGTTTAGCGACGATCGAAGCGTTGGTAAAACAGTTCTGGCCAACCTTTTTCACATACTTTTGCCCACAGTTATTTGCGTTGGTAAAAAGGTCTTTTCATTCTGCAAATTTATAATTTTGATTATAATTTAGTTAACACCTATCACATCCCGACTCATTTACAAAATAAGAATACATCCATTTATCAAGTAATTCCCACCAAATCCATCTCAATTGTTATTGAAATTCATCCAACAAGTAAAATTACAATAGAACACTTACAAACTGCACTTGAACAAAATGCATCCACATATCCAAAGAGTAATAAAAACATTTTACAATAATTGAATATCCTAAAATCACAAGACAAAGTAATTTTTTCCAAGAGCCAATGAAGCTGCTGTGTGATGTTTTTCCCCTCTAGGTACAGAGTCTGTGGTTAATATCAAAGGCATAGGTTGACTAAGCTATTTCTTGACATTGTGCATCCTCTTCTCCTGAATTGGCCCCGTACACACTCCTTGCACAATACCGAAGTAAGTGCCAGCATGGCTGCATTGTTAAATAAGCATGATTAGACACCATCATTTATTCTAAGAAGCCATATATAAATTATCGTAACTTTACAAGAATAGAAGCATACGTAAGGGGAAAAAAAATCAACAAACATTTGTGTAGACACCCCAATTTGAACTTGTCAAATTTCCTTAATTTGTGGCCCTGAGGCCCCCCGGTGATGAATATAGGTCAGAACAAGCCTTGTACCAATTGAGACGTTGCTCCTTGAAAGAAATGACCAAAATCAATCCCAAGCGCTCTGAAGCACTCCCAAGCGCTCAAAATTGTTTTCCAAAAATCACTGGCATGGCTCACTCTCAAGCGCTCGAGAATGAAGTCCCCAGCGCTCAAGACTACTCCTGAGCGCTCGAGACCTCTCCCAGTGCCCACTGGGTGAAGAAGATTCCCACTATCCATGCAAGTCATCATTGCTCCGACTGAGGTGAGTCAACACTCAACCTCAGTCAGAGAAGAGATCAGCTGAAAGATTTCTTTCAAAAATCACTTGATTTTTCAAAACCATAGGATATATCCCTTATATATATGCCATGTCTTGCAACTGAAAAAGGGCTCTCTCTCTCTCTCCTTCTCTCAAGAAACTCTACCTCTGATCTCTCTTCTGCTCAAAGGGAAGACATTTTCAAAAAAGCAAGAAAACAAAAAACTTTCTCCCCAATCTCAAAGGTCTTCTCCAAAATCATCAAAGAAAAAGGCCAAGAAACCCAGAGTACTTGTAGTTTCTGTTCTTTCACAACCATCCAAGGAACAGGGTGTCCAGTAAAGGTAGAAACACTTATATCTTTGGTTCAAGTTAAGAGGCTGTCCTTCATTCTGAGGGAGGGTCTCTCAGCCGGTCCCAGTCCTTAATACTGGTGTATGGTTGGGAGACCTTAGTGAAGAAAGCAAGAACAGAGGGTCCGTAAAGAATGTTTTCCCTAAATCCCCTACTGGAAACACTCCAGAGTGCTCCGGAGTACTCCAGAGCGCTCGGGACTGTTTCCAGCCCTATGCATGGCATTTCGTTAAGCAGTAGGTTGGGATGAGATACACTCTTAAAACAAAATGGTTTTGTTGTGGCTTGCAGACACAGAAGATCATTTTTCCTAAAGCATAAATGTTCCTTAGAAATTTCAAGTCAGAATAAAAAGTTTTCCTGGGTTAAAAATAAGATCTTCCCTTGTCAGGAAGTTAGATAAGGGTGTTTGCATGGTGAAGTAGTGTCATTTCCTGTCTAAGAGTATGTTGGTATGCAGCGCACTCCCAAGCGCTCGAATCCATTCCCAAGCGCTCAGGAGTGCATGCATGCCACTGCATTCCACTTTCCCAGTATTCTGTGTTTTCTGAGGTTCTACATGCATAGGCGTGTACGCTTTCTCTTTTAAAATTGTGGATCTGTTTGTTCAATGGCAAGGATACACGACTTGAGAATTTGAGGTTCTATCTCAGTCTTTCAAGTCCTCTGCTGAGCCAGTAGTCTGTGTAAATAGCATTTCATTTTGTAGTCTTCACATTATATTCTGTCAGTACTAACAGAAGGTGCAGGTGAGGGTTCGGACACTCCAAAGCGCTCAGAAGTTCTCTTGAGCGCTCGAGAGTGAAGCTAGTGAGCATTGTTTCATTTCTTGCTATCTTACTGTTTTTCATCGCGTGATCATCATCACCCTCCCATGCACATGCACCAGTATACACCGCTATTTGGCATCCTATTTGTGACTAACAAACTCTGCAGGATTTGGTCAGTAGCATTCCCAAGCGCTCGAGAGTACTCTCAAGCGCTCGAGAGTTGATCCAGTGGCAGTTTATACTACTTTGCCATCATGCATGTGTTCATCATCATTTCATCATTCCTTGTACACAAGCACCAGCATACACCTTCTATGTGCTATACCTGCGGATGCCTGCTACGTGTTTAATGAAACAAAGTCCATTTGAAAAATCCCACAAACGTTTAGTAGAGACCGACATCGTGTCGGGAGAGGGGGGGTGCCGTAAAACCCTTCCCCCCTCGTAACGTGGCTTCCGAACCCTCGAATGATCTCTCGTTTTCAATTCAAATCGATCAATTTTCAAATCAAAAACGGTTTCTCGGGTGGCGAACCACAAATCCGGGTGGCGACTCTTCAAAACTTTTCGAACCGATTTGACGGAGCGGCGTTTGTTTTTCGGGCCCCCCCGATCTCACCCGGGGCTGTGGTAGCCCACAATTTGGTTTCACATTCTGTTTTCATATAGAATCTTCTCATTTTTTCTTTTCTAGTGTTAACTCCTCTAAATCATAAAAACTGTATTGATAATTTGATATCTACATTGCTTACTTCTAACTCAACAATTGCTCCATGCATCCATGGCTTTGATTAGTGTTTGATATGAAGGTTATGATTACTTCTCACCCACTCCGCAATAGAATTTGGAGAGGTTGTCCGCGGGTACACGAGATGAAATCCATAACCACCAGTCCTTTTTCCGCCTAAAATACATACAAAAACCTAAAAAATATCAGTACATGAAGCAACTAATGAACTGGAAAAAAATCAAATGATATAACTAAATGGATGTAACTAGTGACAAAACGTGTAGAGTAATAATTTGTGAAAACTATTAAAGTAGCCATTTGTAGAATAATAACTCCAAAGTAATGTATACACACAATCATTACTCTGTTCTCGTGAAACCTGGGAGATGCTTCAACCTCGCTTGAACTCACTCTCAAACGGTTGATTCTCCTCATTGTTGCAACTCTTCTTGCCCATTTTCCCTAAGGTTGTTCTTGTCCATCCGCGATTCGATTCAAAACAACACATTTGACCTCCTTTGTAACTCCAAAGCAGATACTGTTGATGCCGATCAAAAAAAAAAAGAATCAGATAAGTTCCTTGCAGAACTATATTGTTCTAAACTTTTCATGTTCTATAATTGCCCTTTTCAACTATTGTTCTTGCTTCCCTTCTGTGGATTCAAGAGGTTAAAATTAAATTATATTATGTTTTTCTAAAACACAAAGAAGACCTATAATGAAGATGTTAATAGAACCATTTAAAATTAAATTATATTATGTTTTTCTCAAACACAAAGAAGACCAAAAATAGCTATAATGAAGATGTTAACAGAACCATTTAGAAAAGATACCCGTATCAAAACAGTATGAAAAAACTTCTTTGCTTTTCCTTTTGCCCTTGTTAAAAGCATGAATCAATCAGAGCAATGGGAATCCTCATAAAACAATCATAGCAAAAATGGCGAGGAAAGGAATACAAAATGTGGACCCTCTTACTGGGACTGTATGTCACACAGAAGAACCCAATACCTTCAACTCAATCAATGGATCCTACAAATCAGCCTTCAAATGTTAGCCTTTACACTGCCAAGTTGCTTTTGTGCACCAAACCCTAGAAAAGCAAATCAATCAAACGAAAATTCTCTAAATCAAATGGAAATTTCCTCGAAATCAAAGGGCAATTTCTCTGGATGAATCAAATCCACAATCTGAAATAAAAATTTTGGCATCTAATCGTAGTCCAAAGCAAAACCCTAGAGCGCACAGATTTGAGAGGGAGAAGGGAAAATGGATGAATAGAGAGAGACATAGACTGGATTGAAGGGGTCGGGCATCGATTGGAAGAGGAGAGAGAGAGAGAGAGAGAGAGTTTTGGGCTGAAAAACTTCCAGCATGAGGAAGTAGTGGGGGTGCGCAGAATTCCCTCACTGTGGATAATAATAACTGAATATTTTTCAAACCACAAAATAAACACTTTCCCAACACGTTTTACGTTGCCAAAAATAAGCAGCGTGGGCAATAAATTTCCCTCTTAACCCAGAAGGATGGTGCCATTTATGGATTATTACTTTTGCCAACAATATCTTACTACATTGCCAAAAAGATAGTCAAATTGGATGTTTTGCCCACGACTCTATTTTCTCGTCGCCAAAAGGCTACATTTGCCCACAAAAAATGCATTACGTTGGCAGATCTAGTCGCCAAAAGTGCATTTTCTTGTAGTGCTAATGTTCCACCTGCTCTTTCATCCTAGCCAACTCCTTGGCTCCGAATGCCTCCAAAGTGTAGAGCTCACCTTACTCATCTACAAAGTCTGACATATTATACCAGCATTGCCCTCAGTATAATATGTCAGGGTTACAATAGTAACAACACTGTGAACTACAAAAGCTCAGTAAGATAATTCCATACCCGCTAACCCATAATTTCCAACAACAGGACATAGAAGCAACATACAATAGCAGGTAAATATTCCGGGGTAACATGTCAATAACACATGTGCAGTCAACAACTTCCATTTCATAGATTAACAATAATACATGCACATGAACTATTCAACTGACGTTTGTGTCTGTGTAATCAGTGTTTCTCCTACGCAATATATTTTCGTCGATTGTGTCACCATTGTTTTTAACGATTTCACTTTTCATTTTTCAAATCAACATTATCCAAATCGTTTTTACACACCCAACCTTGGTTCCGCTGTCCCGGGCTCCCGAGTATCCTCATAATGGTTCCACTGTTCCGGGCTCCCATTGGCACACAATTTGCATTGGCTCCTCTCCGCAGATAACCAAGCCACACACCCAATCACGGTTTTGCCATTCCGGGCTCCCGAGTATCCACACAATGGTTCCGCTGTCCCAATTTCCCATTGGCACACAATTTGCATTGGTTCCTCTCCACGGATAGGCAAGCCACACACCCAACCTCGGTTCCGCCATTTCGGGCTCCCGAGTATCCTCACAATGGTTCCGCCGTTCCAGATTCCCATTGGCGCACGTGCACACACACACACACACAATGGGGTACTAAGTCCGGCCACATTGTGGTTTCAAAAATATTTCCTTTTTAAAACACGTATTTTTATTACCAACACCCTATATGTTATGTTTCCTACATGTCATGTTTCTAACTTTCTCGATTTTTGTGTCTTGTTTTCATGCAAGGACTCCGTAGTCGGACTTTCGACATAAGAACACTATATACAGTGTCTCATAAACATGCATCATTGATCGTAATATTGAAATTAAACTAGAATAATTAAAATAACAAGATCATCCAACTCTATGAGGTGTTCTTCCTTTTTAGGAAGTTCAAAACAACATATATTTTCTGGAATAAAAGTTGAGATATTCAACATGATCATATTTCATTTCAAAATTTTAGTAAAACAAGTTTGCTAGCTATTTTTAGTATTTTAACTTAACATGCATTTTTTAAACACAAAAAAAAAAGTATAACTAAAATTTTTACTAGAGAAAGTGAGAAGAAGTATTCTACCATTCTTCTTGGCAGATGGTATGGCTACAAAAAAGAAAATACGTTGGCTTACGGAAGGTGAATGTGGCTATTGAACGAAGTGACTTCTTACGATAAGCTTACGGTAGCTTCGAAAGAGAAAATAAAAAACCTTCTTTTTCTCCCGAAACTAAATTTTGACTAAACTACTAAACTTTTTGGATCTAGAGGGTGGGTGGGTGGTGGTTTGGTTGAGGCCTTAGGTTGAGTTTCTTGAAGAACTCAAGAAGAAACTCAAAAACACCAAGAACAAAGAACAAACACAAGGTTTCTAGACAGAGAAGTTGGAGAGATTGAAGGTGTGAGTTGGATGGTTTGACAAATGGTCCTATCACTACAAGAAATCAAGCGTTTAGCGAGGAAATCACTTTCCTCACTAAAGGAAGGATATTGGTGAGGAAATTACGGTTTCCTCTCTAACGGGATGACAGTGGTGTTTTATTGTGTGGAAGACATATTTTCCTCGCTATTTCTTTGTCGCTAAAAAGTATTTGCAACAAATTTTCAAAATTTCTCGCTAATTCTTCCCGCCAAAAATGTGGTGGGAATTTTTTTATGCAGGCTGGAAAAATGAATTTGCGAGGAAATACAAATTTTTCTCGCCAAAAGGCTTGGTGTTTTTTTTTTGTGTCAAACTTATTTGGACGCTAAAGTTAACATTTTGCGAGGATTTATGTTTCTCGCAAAAACATTAGTTATTTGTGTGGAAATAAAGAATTGGTCGCTAAAAGCATAAACTTACTTTTTGAGGGGAATTGTGTTCCTCGCAAAAAACGGTGATTATTTGCGAGAAAATAGTAATTTTGTCGCTATAAGTCTATACTTCTTTTTTTTTTGGGAAATTTTACCCATGCAACAGTTAAAAGCATTTTGTGAGGAATCGTCATTGCGGCAAAAAGAAATTAACGCATACAAAGAAATTAAAGTCTTATAGTGCACCACATGAGACCTTCTTTTGCGATCAGAATCGTCTATTTTTTTACGTAATATGGACTAAATCACTTTGAACTAAGAATGAAGTTGATCGCGTATCGTTAAACACTTGATCGGACATAAAAGTTTCATTTTATCAACGAATTTGAATACCGATGAAGGGGTTTTCTAAACCCGATGGAGCCAAAAATGCACGTGAATGATCTAGTCGACAAGCTCAAGGAATTCAACGGTATCGATCATCATGTTTGTATTGTAGTTGCGTGGCTACTATACATTCACCCACAGCAGACGACTTAGTCTACTACAAAGTAAGTTGAACATATAGATTCTAAAGAGTATTGTTGAGTATATTCTTATAATGGGCGATCTAAACCGTTAGAATTTCATAATTTACCAATTCAATTAGTGTCAGCAAAATCAGAGATCATCGGATGTCAACAATTACTTGATCGGAAGACATTTAATTCATCCGAAGGTATTAATGTCCCATAATGCACCACCTGAACACCACTCGAGGTATTTATTTGCGATCAAAACCATTCATCTTTTGTACCTTCTAGAGTAGATCATTCCTATAGAAAACTAGTTTAACGGATACACATAACCACCTCATTGGAATAGTTTAGTAATGCCAACAAATGATTAGACTCATCTAATTTTTTTATTGTATAAAAGTATTTCGATGAGGTAGTTGCGAATGTCCAATCAATTTGAACTTTCACGTGGAAATTCAATTTGACGAGTCCTACAAGATGAATGGTTCGGATAATTGAGTAGAGATCCGGACGTTAAGAACTAATTGCACCGTTCATTGAACCGGCACCGTTTCATGTGTAATGCCCAATATTCCACTACAGTGAATTACGAATAGAATACTTAAAATGACACCATTTAAGACTCACTATTTACCCCTTTCCCTTCCAAAACACACTTCAATCTCCCGCAACCTAGAGGGCGACCATTCGCAGCTCCGTATTTTCTCCCTTAGCCCACTATATTTCAGTAAATAGTTGTTGCAAATCATACATAACATTTCGGTAAATAGCTGTTGAAAATAAGATTATATTTCGGTAACTACATGTCGAAAATATGTTCAACCTTCGGAAAACAACTGCCAAACATATATTTTCGATAAATAGCTGTTGAAAAAAATATTATATTTCGGTAATTGGATGCTAAAAATGTATCTCAATTTTGGTAACTAACTGTCGAGTATAATTGAAAATTTTTAACGAGTTAAGAGAGAAAATACGGGCTGCGAATAGCCGCCCCCAACCTAGGGTTCGAAAATTTTCAAGTCTCGCGCTAGAAAATTTTCCCATCACTTCCAATCTCCCACTACTTAGCGCTGCTGCCTCTTCATAGACCTGGAACGATCATCTCCAATAACCTCATCTTCTCCCCCATTTCGTCTCTTCCCCGAGCCAAACTCCTCAAAACCCTCGGCCAACAGCCTCATCTCCGACTTCGTCAATCACGCAACTGCTATAGTAACACGCAAGCAGCCAGAGCTACTGTAGCCTCGCCCTGTCTCTTTCTCTCTCTCTCTCTCTCTCTCTCTCTCTCTGTGGTCGTGATGTGTTTGTTGTTGAAGGCAAATCCAGATACAGGCAAAGAAGTAAGGGACGGCGACGACGTTGAGGACGGCAATGGCGCAGGTCTTGCATCGAAAGTAATTTCATCTAGGTTTTCTTTTTTTAGACTCAATTTTTGGTGGTTTCGATTATGGGTTGAGAGAGAGAGAGAGAGAAAGGGTAAAAGGGTGACGGTGCTAGAGAAGGGGTTTCTGATTGTGGGTTTTTAGAGAGTTCCATTTTAGTTTTTCTAGGTTTTCATTTCGGATAATCAATACCTGTATAGAACCCTAATTTCTATGTAGAATCAATTTTTGTGAATAGTAGACACCTGTGTAAAACCCTAATTTTGATTTGGGTTTCCTAGTGCTTAACAAATTCCTAGTCCCAAAATAATGGGTTGCCCCAAGCGTATGACTGAGATTGACGTAGCACAATATCCGGTAAGTCCAGAGTCGAATCCACAGAGACGGTGATGTGTGTTGACTAAAAAGTTGGGTTGTTACTAATTAAAACGGGCTCTTAGGTAACCGCCCTTTGTCGATTGATTGGGATTAACTAAAACCTAGGAAATTGATTGTTCTTTTCAATTAATTTAAAGGAGGTACGTGTGGGCAGCATGCCCAAAAAAAGGCAAATTGATGAGCATGCTTTTTCTCAGACGAGCGCTCAATTCAGAGTCGCCATTTGAGTTTGAAGGTCCGACACCCAAGGAACCGAACTTGAAACGCTCCCTGCGCTGTTTGATTTGAAAAAGGTGAAAGCACCAGTCCGTCATAACCATATCTGGGTTCAGGAGCCAGGTTACGAGAGGGGAAGGGTTTTAAGGCACCTCTCTCACCCAATCTGGAGATCGGTCTCTACTTAAGCATTTGCGAAAATATTTGCGATTCTGTTTGATTAATCAATTATTTAGCCATTTAAAGGGCGGGAAACAGTTTAATGGGGATTAAAGCTGTGACAATTTGTAGGATGTGAATGATAGCATGGATGAGCAGTTAGTATAGGATGAGAATAGACTGCTGTGAGATTTTAAACAAACTGGGAGGCCCCTGTTCTGGAGTGACGCCCGCAGGAAAAACCAGCATGCACTGAACAAGACACTACATGCTGTTCACTCTTGCACGCGCAACTCCAAGACACGTGCGCAACAGTGAGCTCAAACCCACAACTCTTATTCTTACACCCTCTAGGCTCTGGAAGGACCAGTGCACACTCAGGACAAACCAAACAGTTATAAGCTGTTGATAAGCAGTTGTAATATGCAGTTTAAAGGCTGAAAGCCCTATAATTTAACAAAACACCCCATAAACAGTGTGGGGACAAAATAATGGCCTAAAGCCAAGCTACCCGTGCAAGGCCTGGTCAGAGCCAGTCTGGCGCGCTATGGTCGCGCTCTGGCCCACGAATGTCGCGCCTTGGCGCGCCAGGACTGAACTAGACTAGTGTTTGGCTTACATGTTTCTGGATTCTGAGGTATGTTCAAAAATGTCCCAGGGGTACTTCATTATAGCAGAAACTTATATTGAACTAAGACTAGCAGTTTATACTAAGGAAAGCAGTAAACTGATTTTTATCATGCTTACAGTGATCTATATGTATGTAAATACATAAAACAGTAGGAAACCAATCCCCATACGGACCATCACGTGCAGACTGGGATAGTCGCGCGCGTGAGTGGGTCCTTCATGCGCTGGTTCCTACCACAATGGTTTTTGAAACCTTGCCAGCTTTAGGATCAGGACTGGTATTGATTACCTGCCTTGGCCCTGCCAGCCTCCCCTGCGGGATCAGAACAGGAAAACAGTAGATATGCTATACCTAAATTGATTTTTAACAGATGATTTAGCTTTGATGTTTAAAGTTGATTGGGGTGCCTGTGTTGAGTATTTTGATAAATGTGAATTTGGATGAAAAACACAAGAGCTCATGTGCTTACTTTTTTTGAATTTTTTGTAACCCTTTGGAAGCTTGGAATATTGTAACCTTTTGAAATTTGATATTTGTTAACCATTTGCATGAAAGAACCATGGGGGTGTTTATAGGGAGAGTGGGAGGTAGATATGGGCTGCAAAGAGGGGAGTTCAGCCAGTCCACGAGGCTGGCTGAGGCTGCATTGGTGGCCAAGTTTTCACCTCAAGAAAAGTTGGCGAGAACAAGCATTGCGAGGGTTGCGCCCCGGCACAATGGTCAATGGTCAAACTTTGACTATTGACCACCACCTGGCAGTTTGACCAGGGCGTGATAGTTTGGAAGCAGTGTGCGCATGTACCACCTACTCACGCGTTGGTCAATGGCCAAGCTTTGACCATTGACCAACACCTTTCAAGTTGATTTGCGCGCGCAGGCTCTTAACCAACGCTTGCCATAAGAGTTTTTGGCTCTTTTGAAGTGGCTTAGGCTTGGTTAGGTTCAAAAGGGTGTCAAACACTCAACATTTCCGGGGTGTCCTTGATCCGTTTCATCATCGGGGAATCAAATACCGTATGTATACTAATCTGGAAGCCCAGATTGGGGTGTCTACAGTAGCCCTTCTTTGATGGCATTTGAAGCACCATCAACTTGGTATAAGTAATGACAAAGAACTGTAGACACCCCTTAAGGCAATCCAGAGCAAAGCATACTAGGAAAGTAGACAAGTAAACTTAAGGAACCTGATTGGTGGAATGGACGGGGGGTCCATTGCCGGAGATGGAAGTAGAAGTGGACGAGTGAATCGCCGCTTGTTGATCGAATTTGGACAGGACAGGCTGTCGATGCAAATTTGGACGGGACAGGCTGTCGTTGCTGGGGATCAAGCTATCCTCGGCACAAAGCATTCCAACAAACACGGGTAGGTTGTGTCAGGTAGGTTGGATTCCATCTGTTGGAAATCAGAGCCAATCTCCTTATCAAAGACCATCCGAGATAGAGCAATAAGGCTGTTGGCAGATGCACTTAAAGCTAGACCAAAGTAGAAGTAGTTGTTCGGGGCAGGCCGTGGCGGACTCTCCTAGGGAACAACTAGTTGCGTATTGGTGGACCATCGAACAATATTCTGATCTTCGTTGAGGGAGTGAAAGGATGATATTTTAATCGTCTTTGTTGGATTGATCGAACGATATGGCTGATCGTCATTGACGAATCAAGATGAACGATATGGTCGGTCATCGTTGACTGATCGAGACGGATGATATGACTTATTGTCGCTGAATAACAAAGATGGACGATATGGCTGATCATCGTCGCTGAATAGACTGAGACAAGCGATGTGGTTGATTATCATTGCTGAATGGACTGAGATAGACAATGTGGTTAATTGTCATTGCTAAATGGACTGAGACAGGCAATGTGGCAGATCGTCGTCGATGATATGGCTGACCATCGAGAATGACTGAGTCAGACGATATGGCTGACCATCGTTGATGATATGGCTGACCATCAGGAATGACTGAGTTGGACGATATGGCTGACCATCGTTGATGATATGGCTGACCATCGGGAATGACTGAGTCAGACGATATGGCTAACCGCCGTTGATGATATGGCTTACCATCGGGAATGACTGAGTCGGACGATATGGCTGACCGCCGTTGATGATATGGCTGACCATCGGGAATGATTGAGTCGAACGATATGGCTAAACATTGTTGATGATATGGCTGACCATCTGGAATGATTGAGTCGGACGATATGGCTAACCGCCGTTGATGATATGGCTGACCATCGGCAATGACTGAGTCGGACGATATGGCTGACCGTCGTTGATGATATGGCTGACCATGCATCAGGATGATTGTGCCATTGATAATTGGACAGGACCGGCTGATCATACTTCAGGATGAACGTGCTGTTGTGGATAGGACAGGACTAACTATCGTTGATTTGGAGACGGGAAGATCAGTGTGCAAAATCATCAAGCCGTTGAGAAATTTGACAGGATCGTTTGTCTTTGATTTGTAGACAAAAAGATCACTGTGCAGAATGATGAAGCCGTTGAGAAATTTGGTAGGATCGGCTGTCGTTGATTTGAAGACGAGAAGATCAGTGTACAGAATGATCAAGCCGTTGAGAAATTTAACAGGACCAGCTGTCGTTGAATTGGTTCCATAGGAGATTGTATTGCATCCTTCGGCAACAAAGACTTGATGGAAACCATTCGGGCATAACTCCCACAAACTGGCCACCTTCCTATTTTCAACAGTTGATATACACAACATGCAAAGATGTATGCTATATGAATACACAAATTGAAAATGCAGACCTTAGCTAAGGGAGGCTCCTAGGAAGACAACGATGCTTAAGGACCATCACTGAGCCCTAGCACTTTACTGCCTTTGCTTCTGAGATGTGCACCCAGATAAAGAGACATTGAGCGGGCTAGAGTGCCCAATTGATTTAGTAACGGCATTGGGCATGCGCGCCCCTTTCTTCAATGCTTAGGCAGACGTGCCCCAGAGATATGCTTTGTTTGGCCTTGGGCTGACGTGCCCTTGCCGTCCACGAGATTCCACAGCTTGTGGATTACAGAAGTTCGGATAGCAATGTAAAAATTGCATTTTCCAGTTTATTGACATGTAAACCATTCGCTAATATCTAATTTGCATTGACAAGTGAGTTGAGTTGAGACACAAACATGCACAAACTCGCCTAGCTCGAACGAAAAGGAAGAAGAGCCCCTGGATACAACACGGACTCTAAGACACATGGAAAATAATGAAATTTTGGGCATTAATGTGCCAAAACTCAAGATATCCCTTTAATAGATGAAACTGACACTTGTGAGGTCAAAATAAATGTATAATGACCTATACAAATTGATAAAATCAGGACAAGCATCCCAAAACGTGACAAATGGATTGAGAAATTGGAAAAATGTCACAAAACGGACATTAGACGCAAACGATGACACATATAGGCCCGGACTGAAATCGACACCCCCATGCAGCCACATTAGATCCATTTGACCTGCATGGCATGACAAAACTTTGCGAAAGCCCCTTGAATGACATTCGAAGGCAGTAGCTAACTGTTAGAACAAACTATGAGCTGTTAGGCCTTGGAAGCATTTCGTTCTGTTTTTTATGCTTAAAATCTTTTAAGGCTTTATGCTCAACTTTGAAATTGAAATAGTAGTTTGAAACAAGATTGAAAGATGAAGGCTTTTCCCCCCTTCTGCATAGATGAAGCTTGTCTTCTTCTTGACCACGTTGATGTACCAAAGCCTTGGATCAAATTGATAGATTGTGACCGAGTCTCAAAAAGAGACTGCCTACGTATCCCATTCTAGGGAATCAGGTCGATCAAAACGTAGTTCAGGCCAAGGTTCACTCGTGTATTTTACCTCACCTTTTACGCTTTAACTTTTGCCTAGAACCGCCCATTCGGGTCTTCGGTCTAGCGAGCTTTCAAATATTGCCTATTTATTTTTTCCTAGACCTCCTTCATAGGTTTCTAGTCTAGCAGGCTGGTCTAACTTTTGCTTGGAACTGCCCACCCTTGAGGTTTTCAACCCAACGAGCTTCTCTCAGGGAAAAGGCCTTTGAATTGATCCATGTTGACCAAGGTATTGATTTGTTGCCGTCGAGGTTGGCGATCATTGGCCGCAACCCAAGATACAGTTGCTTTGATAACACAGGGTTTAGAGCGCTTCGGCTGAAACTCCTTGTTCCAGGCCAATTTTGAATTTTCTAACTTGTGCTTGGCAGAACGTTGTTCCTGCAAACTTGAACATGGTATGTGGCACTGGACCTTCTGAGCTTATGCTTTTTGGCTTGGCATCCGGTAGCAAAGGGATTTGATGCTTTTTTATCTCAGGATCAACATTAGGCGTGTCTTTTGAGAGATCATGCCAAGATGTCGATGAACTCTTCGAGCATGTCTGACACAATGCTTCTCTGGGGACAGCGTTGAACCAATTTGAACCATTCAGAGGTCTATCTCATCTTTCAAGTTTATTGAAAACTACAATTGCAATTAATAGGCTGAGCATGCCTTTCGTCTTCCCGTTCGACCATGGAACACATTTCCTTGGGGATGAACCCATCGAAATCTATCCCTTCGTTGTAAGAGTCGACATAGTTTATTCAAAACCCAACGAAGTACTTAGAAACAAGACAGTGCATATTATAAAAGAAAGCCCTTCGGGGTTGCCAAGTACATCAAAAGACTAGAATAGAAGCTACGACATGGAGAGCCAAGAGGCACATCCTCCGACTCAGAGCTAGACTTGAAGACACTGTGTTAGACTCAGACTCAGAGTCAGATGTGTTAATGCAAAATAGACGCGATTTGAAAATGCAACTTTTATAGTTACCCTTGGCTTCCTCATAGAGAGGTGGGATCTACAGGATATCTGGCCCAAGCAAAAGCACTGCGGCTCCCTCAGCTTCTTCAACCAAACCTACTCGGTGCTCCCATGAACAATGGACTTCAGCCTATCAGCCCACTCCTTTGTAAGCTCCTTATTACTGTCAATCCAAGTGTCAGCAGTGAAGACCTCAATAGCCATCATGTTTATTTCTGGTTCGAACGAGATGGATACGATTGGTTTGGGTTGGCTTTCTGGGACGATATAGTGGCTAGGGTTGAATATGGTGGAGTTCAAGTTGATATGAGTAGAGATGATAGATATCTGACCAGCCAGAGGGTCAAAGTAGTGTTGAGGCAAGGAGTTGGAAATGACGTTGGGCTTTGGTGGAACTTGAACAGTGCCATTGTCAATGAGATCTTGAATCCCATGTCGAAGACGGAAGCATGCGTTAGTGGGATGTCCAGGCTTTTGGTGGAAGGCACAGAAGAGGTGAGGCTCGAAACCAGAAGGTAGGACTTTTGGTGGGGAGGTTGGGGTTAAAGGTTTGAGATGCCCGGATTTTATGAGTTTTTCCATCACTGAGGATAGAGGTGCCTCGAAGACAGAAAAATTCCGAGGTTAGGTTCAAGCCTGGTAGCTTCGGGGCATTTTGAACCTAATTGATGTCGGCTGTATGATTGGGGGAAGCAGCAGCATTGTCCTCTCTTGTAGGCCGCGTTGGTATAATTGCTACCGCCAAACAGTGCGCTACTATTTCGAGAGTAAGCCTTCAGCTCAGCTTTTTGTGGGGAGGACTCTCCCCTAGGCAGTATTCCACTCTGCAGTGCATCCTCAATGGCTAGGCCAGACTCGAAGAAAGTCTCAAAGTTGGCAGATGCTTGAACCAGCACGAGGTGCTTGGCATAGTCGGACTGAAGATTACGCGAGATGATGCGGAGTTGATCCCTCTCACTCAGGCGATCAATCATTAATGCAATTTTGGCTCTTCACCTCTTAACAAAATCCGCAAAGGACTCCTTTGCTTCCATTTTGGTGGACTCCAACTCACGAGTAGTCATCTTGAGTTGAGAGTTGTAACTGTATTGTGAGACAAAGGCAGCCCCTATATCTTCCCAAGTTCTTCTTTTGGAGATGTCGAGCGACAGAAACCAATGGAAAGCAGGTTGTGGAAATAGCTGAGACATAGCCTCTCTTCCCATACCCAACAACATCATTGCAGCATGGTAGCCAAAGAGATGAGTCTTGGGATCACCGCTCCAGTCGAACTTAACCAAGTCAGGCATCTTGAATTTGTCAGGAAGCCTAGCATTGGGGTATAGGTAGAGATGATCCGGGTCAACTCCTCCTGTGCTGATCTTCTCAGATTTTGAAACAGCTTCCTTCAGTTTGGCCATCTTGGCCATAAGAGCAGCCATGTCAGGGTTTTGAACAGGCCTAACAGCAGCAAGGTTCGGGATTAGAGCAGGCGCACGAGCCTCTCTAATAATAGGCTGAACAATGAGACGCCCTGCATGATTTGGATCCTCGACAAATACAGGTTCTGCATGAACATCCTCATGGTCCTCGCCTTCCTCTTCTGGTGCTGGTAGAAGATGAGTGTTGATAAGGTCGTTCAAGCGAGTGATGTTAGCATCTGTCTGAGTCGCCCTTTGCTGCATAATAGTGATACTGTTCTGGAGGTTCATGAACATGGTTTCCAAAGTGAGCAGTTGCGGCTGATCTGCCATGGCAGATTTTTCAAAGGAGCTTGATGAAGAAGCTGAAGATGGGGAAGCCGGTGGCGTGGCTTTTTGCAAAATCGATGGCAAACCCGATTGTAGGGCGGCCAACAGTGAACCTGGAGAAGCCTCTGTTGCGACTAACGGGGAATCTAGCCTAACAAGTCTTTGAACCGGATTCTGAAGATGTTTTCCCAAGTAGGTTTGGCTCTTCCTTTCGGTACTCTCTTGTTCGGTGCAATGGTTCCAAGCTAGACAATAAAGCAATCAAAAACTCAGTGACGTTCCTGCAGCAGCAGTTAATTGCAAAAAGAAGTCCAATGCACACGTCATTGTCGTCGGTGTCCTCCTGGACTCTACAACTACAGACGAGTCTGTCTCATGACGTTCTGACACTAACAGAATCGTCGAAATCCACGAGCATTTTGGAAAAATATAGGCAATCCAATACCTTGGTCAGTTGATGTATCTCCAATAGCCTCAAGCACAAAATCACCAAATTGACTAGAAAAAATACTATTTTTCTACTTTTCGTAGCCACCAAATTCTTACACTACCCAATAGCCTAGTCAAATTCCCACTCGCTACTTCTGTTCTCTTCACCGCCACCATTCCTCCATCTCAGGCACCATCATCTCCATAGTAACCACCAGCCAGCCAACCATACCCACTGCGCGCGTGCTCTCCCTCTCTCTCTCTCATTCACAAACCCACAATTTGCTAGGTGATAGGCGTGTAAATGTTCATATACGCGCCCCCTAATTTATCATTGCTACGTCTATTTCTATTATTACTTGGAGTTTTAATGCTTAAATTTTGTGTTGTAGGTATTTGGAGAATTTGATTAAAGAATTTGCAAAATGGAAATATTAAATGGTGTTTGATACTTGCACTACAACAAATTACATCATTCCCGACTAAAATTACTGACTAAAAATTATTTAGTAGCTGATACTATACAATTTATACTTGTTTATGAATTAAAGTCTTGTATTATAGTCTAATGTACAGTAGCCAAACGATCGCAACACAATCACGATGATCGACACCGTTCATTTCATTGTACTTCATGTTTTAATTATTCTTGTAAAATTTTGGGTTTATCGGGTTTTTGAAAGCCCCTTGATTGGGACCCAGATTCAATATTAAATGATATTTTACAGTCGATCAAGTATGTAAGGGTAAGAGATTGACTTCATTTTTTGGTAGGAATGATCTAATACCTCTTACGTAAAAGATAGACGGTTTCGATTTAAAAAAAAATTAGTTCAAGCCGCCTTCGAGTTGTGCACTATAGGACTTTAATCATTTTTTTTACCGGCAAGACTTTAAACCATGTTGGATCATTTAATTATGAGAGTTCTAGAGACAAATATTAATTATGTCTTTTTAAATAAAATGATTAAAAAATTAAGATCTTCGCACATTTCAAAAGTTTAAACTGTTAGTATACTAAAAATACTTTTAAAAAATTAAGTGTTTTGATTTTCAATCCGTTTGAACCAGTGCAAAGTCTTATTTTTTTGATCATTTTATTCTAACAGGTGTAGACACCCTATTTTGGACTTTCCAAATTAGTTTACTTACGGTATTTGATTCCCCGATGATGAAACGGATCAAGAACACCCCGGAAACGTTAGTATGCTTGAGCTTTGAGCACTCCAAAGCCCTTTCAGATCCTTTCAAAATCTCCAAACTAGAGCCAAATGGCCTTAACAAAACCCAACTTGCACACGCCGGTAATTAACCGGCGTGCGCCGGTCCTCGGCCACGTGTCAGTCATCGGTCAACTTTGACCGTTGACCAAGCAAGAACTGGAGTACGCCAGTTATTAACTAGAGTACGCCAGTCAAACTTCCGGTCAAACTTGTGTTTTTAAGCATGCAGAAGCCATGGGTAGGGGTCTACAGCACTTGGGAACCTTTCAAACCATTGAAAAAGCATTCTCCGCCGGGGGACATTTCTTACACCCCCATCCCATCACCTTTTCCTCTCATCCAATGAGAAGCAAACCTTAAGGGCTAAGGCTTCAGTCACTTTGACTGGCCTTAACCCCTCTCTCTCCCTCTTCCCCTATATATAATCCCATATACTTCCATTTGAAAGGGTTACCAAAAACTTGAAGCATTCAAGTCATCTCTCTCTCTCCATTAGTTCTTTGTTCTTTCTTTCTTCTCATTAAGAAAGAAACAGCAAGAAACTCTCCCATACACTACGACATACATCCATCCACACTCACCATTCATCATCCAATCTTCAAGTTCAAGCTCAAGCACTCTTTCAAGCTCAAAAACAAAAGGTATACCATCTGGGTATATTTCTCTGTTCTGATCCCTGAGGGGAGCTGACAGGGTCAAGGCTGGTAATCAATACCAGTCCTGGCCCTAAAACTGTCAAGGTTTCAAAAGCAAAAAAAAATCGTTTCTGACTAGAATTGGCGTGCGCCGGTCATAAGCCCGCGTACGCCGGTCCGTGGCAGTACGTACAGTTTTAAATTTGATCTGTCTGGAATCTATCTGGAACTGGAGTACTCCAATCTGGAACTGGCGTACTCCAGTTAATAACTGGCGTACTCCAGTTGTGAAATGGGGTCCAGATCTTTGTTTTATGTTTTATTTCTTGTCTATTCATCACCTTATTGCATGCTAAAAACTAGTCTATTGCTTTCTGTATTTAGAACTGTTTTAGTTGTAGCATTCAATATTTGTTCATATCTGTTTTAGAAAGCCTCTGGGATGCTTTCTGGTCATGTTCCAGAACCCAGGTGGTGCAAAGCCAAGCACTGGATAAGGAGAGTAACTGGCATACGGTGGTTATGCCAAGATCCAATGGCTGGCCCTTGCATTTTAGCTTAGTCTTGGCCCCTTTTATGTCCCCACACTGTTTCTGGGGTATCATGTTGTTTTTCTTGGCTTGGAGCCATCTCCTATGTCTGTAACTGTGTATATTATGTTCTATTAAAACTGCGTGGTTTGTCCTGGGTGTGCGCTGGTCCTTCTCCAGAGCCCAGAGGGTTGCAAACAAGGACTGAGAAACCAAGCAAGTGGAGTACGCCAGTTGTTGAGTGGCGTGCGCAGGTCTGATCAGCATCCAGTGGTTCGACCAGTGCATACTGGCAGGGTCTGCTCACGTCGCTTTGTGACAGCGTACTCCAGTTTGTTCGGACTGGTCAGTGCTTGTTCTCAATCTATATTTAGCATTGCAATCAAATCATTCATAAACATTTTGTCACATAAACTGCAAGTTGTTACCGCTTTCATCCCCATTAAATGCTCCCCCGCCCTAACTGGCTAAAAAATGATAAAATGAGAGAAAAATGCAAATATTTTTATAAAATGCCCGAGTAGAGACCGATCTCCGGATTGGGCGAGAGGGGATGCCATAAAACCCTTCCCCTCTCGTAACCTGGCTCCCGAACCGCAGCTATCGAAGGTGACGACGGACCGGTCCACGCCTTTTCAAAATCAAATAAACGTGGCAAACGTTTTCGAGTTCGGTTCCTTGGGTACTTCACCACTAAAACCCGAGTGGCGACTCTGAATCGAGGCGTTTTGCCGCGCATTTTCAAAAGAGAGGCCGTGCCCAGTCTTTAAAAAGGGAAACCAAGATCGAAGAATTTTTGGGGCGCGTGCCCACAACAGGTCTAATAAAATTTCGGCTCTAGGGCCAAGAGAGCTGTTGAACCAAATGAAAATTAGATATTTGAGCATTGGAGACAAATTAATTAATGATCCTTTAGAATTTAGAATAATAATATGCTCAAAAAAAATAAATTTTTTGATAGTTCAAAAACAAATAAAAAAAATGAAGCACAATTTTTTTACCAAAGTGCAGTCAAAAGTCTCGTTGATGCATTTACTTAAAGAGTATAGAATATATAAATAAAATTTTCATATTTGAAACGTATGGGTGGCCAACCTAGTGGTCAAGCAATGGTCAAGGTGATAGGAGGTCTGGGTGGACCACCCTTAAAGCAATGGTCAATCTGACGTTTCCACGTGCCAGCGTGGACCACCCTTTTTGGTGGTGACGTCACATGGAATTATTATTGGCGACTAAAGTATTTAGTCGGTAATAATGCATACATTCACCGACTAAATAGAATTGGCGACAAATTTTTTAGTCGGGAAAAAGTATATTTGCCGACCAAATTATTTAGTCGGGAAAACCTTTTGGCGACTAAACCGTTAGTCGGGAATGATGTAATTTCTTGTAGTGTTGGCCGTTCAGATCAATCAGGTGGAATTGCTATAGGGAGTAACGATTCACAAGTCAAATTGGCGGTGGGATTAGACCTTCACTGAAGGGAAATAAAATAAAAGAGATAAATTTGAACGTGGGCCCAAGCTTTTATTGGAAAGCAAGAGAGCACCGAATTTCAGTCCTGATGTGGTCGGAGATTTGGTCAAGGTGTATAAGAGCCAAATTGAAGATAGATAGATATCTAGTTGATTTGAATTTCTAAACCTAGGCTTAAGTTCTACGTAGGTTAATTAGGGAATAAAGGGGGCTGCGGCATATATTATTATTTTCCACAACAGGTTTGAGACGGCTACAACATTTATACAAAGGGACTGATTCCCACGGTACAAAGCGAGAGGAACGGGCTGCCGACTGCTGCCATCAGGAGGATTGTTCCGATTTTATTTTGCAGCTTTAGACTACAGTGTTTTTCTTCAGAGCTCTTTTCTTTTCAAGTTTTTGGAGTTTTGTTCAAGTATTCACAGTTCGGTAACTCGTATCAATTTTTATTCTTCATTAAAGTTATTCGTTTGTGTTTGTTTAGTTTTGATCTCTCGTTTATTTTTCATCTCAAGTAATAGAAAGCATGTCTCAAATTAGGGTTTCTTTTGCTTCTTATTTAATACTGAGTGAGTAGTCGTCGGGGTAGGGCCGCGGGGTGATTAGCACACCGTGGTTAGGTCGGACACGTTTTGCTTCTGTTTTCTGACATAAAAATTGAAAGGGCAATTTTAGGTTAATTAAGAACATTCGTGAGACGAACCTGGGCATTGTCGGAACCCGTGTGAACAGGGGAATGGGGGTCCAAAACTCATGTTCCTTTGCGCATGGGTAAACGGCGACCATAAGGGTTCGCATCTTGCGGGGTAGCTTTTTTAATCTAAAGTTGAATGTTTTTAAGAATACTGAATGAAGCAGGTTAATCCGAACTGGTTGCGAGTGCTATGAACTGTAACAACCCTGATTTTTGGTAAATAAAAATTTCGTTAAATATTTGAATTTTATTTTAATTACTTGAATTTTTGCTCTTAAAATTTTCTTTTAACTTTAATAATCCGTCATAATTAGATTTGAGACTTATAAAATTTTATCTTTTCGCACCGAACAATTTCGTCATTTTCTAAAGACAAGTATACTTATAACAGCACTTGTATATTTTCCTAATGAGTAAAACAAAATCTTAAAATTGTATTTCTTGGCTAGAAATCCTTCTTGACAAGTAGAATAAGCTTTTAACCAATTAGTTGGAGAAACCTAACCCTAGATGAACCTTTACCCATTGGACAATAAAAGTTAGGAAAATTTTTATCCATTGGACAATAGGAAATCTAGATTTTTCACCTAAGGTACCATTCTAGATTTATTAAAGTACATATATAAGATTATATAGTCCTATGTACTTCATAGATTATTATAAGCATAGTCATCTCAAGTATTATTCTAGTTTATAATACCTCACTTCTTTAACCATTGGTTAATACATGCTACGGTAAACTTTACCTCTTGGATAATAAGGTTAGTCTACCAATAAGTACAAGGATTTTATTAAATAGTCATTTCCTAGATTTCTCACGTGATTATACCTTAAAAAATATGTATATGTACCTTATAAATCTATTACCCAAGATTTTCTGAAGATATTGTTAAATATAGATATGTGTACTAAAGTACTCTAATATAATAATGTAATAGAAACATATGCTTATTAGATTAGTTTATTAGGAAAATATTGGCCTTGAAAATCTTAAAATATTATATAGTACATTGTAAAGTATTTTACTAGATTTTCTAGGTACACAAATATATTTATATATAAGTACATGTACCTTTTGGCCTATTATTTTTCTAGAAAAATCTTTACCCATTGGACAATAATTGCTAGGAAAGATTTTATTCATTGGGTAATAGCCAAGACTTTTGCTATAAATAGCACCTCATTCTTGCCATTTAACTCACACCTTCTAACCTTTCAACTTCTCTCTCTAGAAATTCTTGAGTTCTTTCTTGTTCTTGGTGTTCTTGAGTTTTTCTTGAAGTTCTTCTTGAAACTCATCCTAAGCCGCCACTAAACCGCCACCCGATCACCCTCTCAATCCAAAAGTTAGTAGTTTTTAGTCAAGGACTAGTTTCGAGAGAAACCTTTCTCTTTCGAGGCTACCAGAAGCTTACTGTAGGAAGTCACTCCGTCCGATAGCCGACTTACTTTTCCGTAGCCGCCCTACCGCCAAGAAGAACGGTAGATTATTCTTATCCCCTATCTCTAAGTATATGTAGAGTCCATTTGTCCACTAAATTCTACGTATAATATAGAACTGTATGTTGGAAAGTATAGCGTAGAATCTTCTTATACCCTATCTTTAAGTATATAAGGTTATCTATCGCCTATAAGTTTTGAAATGCATGATAGTTAGTAAACTTATTTTGCTAATGGTGGTATGAACATGTTGAATAATTGACTTTATTTCAACAAACATATATTGTTTAGAACTTTCCAGAAAAGAAGAAAGAACGGATTTAGGAAGATAAGCATTCAATGATTGATTAAGAAGTATTTGTATTTTTATCTTTAGAATGGTTATGAGCATGCATACATGAATTGCTTGGATTACTTGTGGTGTGATAAAGCATAAGTGATTTTCTCTCCAAAGGCGTCCGTACATATGGCATTATGCTTTAAGTTGTGGTTTGAGCATGATGATTAATGTAGAGTTAGATGATCTTGCTAGTTTAGTTTCAAGATTATAATGAATGATTTATGATTACGTATGTGAAAAGTCCTACCGCGGAGTCATTGCATGAAAATGAGACACATAAATCAAGAAAGTAGAAATATGGCACCTAGGGTGTGGTTAATGATGAGATGTGTTTTGAAAAAAAAAAAGAAATATTTTGAAACCACAAATGAGGCCGGACGTGGTAGCCCATTGTGTGGTGTGTGTGTGTATGCGCCAATGGGAACCCGGAGCAGCGGACACCCGGGAACCCGGAGCGGTGGAACCGAGGTAGATTATGTAGCTTGGTTACCATGGAGAGATGCCAATGCCAATTGTGTGCCAATGGGAACCCGGAGCGGCAAAGCCATTGTGCGGATACTCGGGAACCCGGAGCGGTGGAGCCATTGTGCTGATACTTTAGAACCCGGAGCGGCGGAACCGAGGTTGGGTGTGTAAAAATGATTTTGGAAATGTTGACTTAGAAAATGAAAAGTGGAAAATGGAGACACGGTTTACAAGATATCCCGTAGGAGAAACTCAAAAATCACGGACACCAACGTTAGTTGAATAGTGAATGTGGATGTGTCATTGTTAATTGTTTTGTTAAATACGAATGTACTATGTGGATCTCACTGATTCTATGCCCTATTATGTGTAAGTTATGGGTTAGCGGGTATGGGATTGTTCTGCTGAGCTTTCGTAGCTCACGGTGTTACCTTTGGTGACCCTGACATATTATACTGGTGGCGATGCTGCTATAATATGTCAGACTTTATAGATGAACAAGGAAAACTCTACACCTTGGAGACTTTCAGAGCCGAGGAGCTAGCTAGGATGGAGGAACAAGTAGAGCTATAGTTAGGAACCCAAGTTTCCCCTCCCTTTTGTAATGAAAGTACTCTTATGGAGGTTATGATGTAATAATGAGCCAAACTCTATTTAGATATTCAATGAAATTTCCTATTTAACGTTCCCAAAATTCGGGGCGTTACATGAACCCTACGACCGTACTGTAGGCACCTCAATCTGGGCTTCCAGATTAGTTTACTTACGGTATTTGATTCTCCGATGATGAAACGGATCAAGAACACCTCAGAAATATTGAGTGTTTGAGCTTTGAGTGTTTGACACTCTTTTGAACCTAACCAAGTCTAAGCCACTTCAAAAGAGCCAAAAACCCTTCTGGCAAGCTTTGGTTGAGAGCCTATGCGCGTAGATCAACCTAACAGGTGTTGGTCAATGGTCAAAGCTTGGTCGTTGACCAAGGCGTGAGTAGGTGATACACGCGCGCGCTGCTGCCAAACTATTGTGCGTTGGTCAAAATGCCAGGTGGTGGTCAACAATCAAAGTTTGACCGTTGACCATCGTGCCAGGGCACAACCCTCGCGTGCCAGACTGACTCCATAGCGCGCCGAACTAACTCCATCGCGCGCCGGAGCGAAATGCCTATTCCCACCAACTTTTCTTGAGGTGGATACTTGGCCACCAATGCAGTCCCAGCCAGCCTCATAGACTGGCTGAACTCCCCTCTTTGCAATCCATATCTACCTCCCATTCTCCCTATAAATACCCCCATGGTTCTTTCATTCAAATGGTTACCAAATATCAAATTTCAAAGGGTTACAATATTCCAAGCTTCCAAAGCGTTACAAAAAATTCAAAAAGAGTAAGCACATAAGCTATTGTGTTTTTCATCCAAATTCACATTTCTCAAAATACTCAACACAAGCACCCCAATCAACTTCAAACCTCAAAACTCAATCATCCATTCAAACTCAATTTAGATATAGCATACCTACTGTTTTCCTGTTCTGATACCTCAGGGGAGGCTGGCAGGGCCAAGGTTGGTAATCAATACCAGTCCTGATCCTAAAGCTAGCAAGGTTTCAAAAATCATTGTGGTAGGAACCCGCGCACGACGGACCCACTCACGCGCGCGACTATCCCAGTCTGCACGCGATGGCCCGCGTGGGGATTGATTTCCTACTGTTTTATGTATTTACTTACTTATAGATCACTGTAATCATGATAAAAATCAGTTTACTACTTTCCTTATTATAAACTGCTAGTCTTAGTTCAATATGAGTTTCTGTTGTTATAGAGTTCACTGGGACATTTCTGAACATACCTTAGAATCTAGAAACATGTAAACTAAGCACTAGTCTGGTTCAGTCCTGGCGCGCCAGGGCGCGACATTCGTTCGCCAGAGCGCGACCATTGCGCGCCAAACTGCCTCTGACCAGGCCTTGCACGGGTAGCTTGGCTTTAGGCCATTATTTTGCTCCACACTATTTATGGGGTGTTTTGTTAAATTATAAGGCTTTCAGCCTTTAAACTACGTATTACAACTGCTTAGAACTGCTTGGTTTGTCCTAGGTGTGCACTGGTCCTTCCAGAGCCCAGAGGGTGTGAGAATAAGAGTTGTGGGTTTGAGCTCACTGGTGCGCGCGTGTCTTGGAGTTGCGCGCACAAGAGTGAACAACATGCAATGACTTGTTCAATGCATGCTGGTTTTTTCTGCGCACGTCACTCAAAAACAGGGGCCTCCCAATTTGTTTAAAATCTCATAGCTGTCTGTTCTCATCCTATACTAACTGCTCATCCATACTATCATTCACATCCTGCAAATTGTTACAGCTTTAATCCACATTAAACTGCTCCCCGCCCCCTAAATGGCTAAATAATTGATTAATCAAACAAAATCGCAAATGTTTTCGCAAATGCCTAAGTAGAGACCGATCTCCGGATTGGGCGAGAGAGGTGCCTTAAAATCTTTTCCCTCTCGTAACCTGGCTCCCGAACCCATATATGATTATGACGGACTAGTGCCTTCACCTTTTTCAAATCAAATAGTGCAGCGAGCATTTCAAGTTCGGTTCCTTGGATGTCGGACCTTCAAACCCAAGTGGCGACTCTGAATTGAGCGCTCGTCTGCCAAAAAGCGCGCTCATCGATCCACCTTTTTTCGGTCACGCTGCCCACAGTGGCGACTTTGCTGGGGATTTCGAATCAATACTGGTATATACTTATAACTTAATACACTTGAGAACAATCCCATAAAAGTCTGTCAAAATAGTGAGCTTTGCCCTGCTAAAGAAAGGATTGGTGGTTTAATAGGACCTCGTGTCCAGCCATCCTGACTGGGGCTTTTCCGATTGTTCTCTCGTGTAGTTTCTTCTAAGTATTGATTAATAAAGAGAGCCAAATTTGAAAAGGCATTTGCAAATTTGCGATTCTGCTCCATTAATCAAATTCTTTAGCATCTTCATATGCATCGATGTGGGATAGCCTCGTTGAATCGTTTTGGCAATCTGACATGGTTTACCGGAGCCCGAGGACCCCGAATGACCAACAACCTTCGACGATGATGAGTCATTCTACTATTTAACTGTTGCTCTGCGATTACGCGGGCAGTGGGAGGTATATCGTGGCTTTAGTTCGGGGAACTTGTTACAAGCCAAAACCAGCCTTTGCATATACAAAGTTCTAGCACTCTTCAAACTAGGACAGGTACCTACAGGGTAAGATCTATTTGCTTCTAACACCCATATACTGTCTACGTGTTATTGCTTTCTCTATCGCAAGTACTGTACATACATATAATTTTGCGTAAGAGCATGTTAGGGTGGCTTCTAGGTTGTCTCTCTTTCGAGTCTGTCTTACGCTTATTAGGACGCTGCTATGGCCCGATGAAGAGTCATGCATCTCGATGGTGCATGTTATCAATTTTCAAAGTCCTTAGATCAACAAACAAGACTTTGGGAAATCAAGACTTTCTAAGTCCTTGTCTAAATACCCGATCGAGATTTCAAACAGAAAACAAGGAACAACGGAGAGAATGCTGTGATGTTTATACCACCTTGGTTATCGTGCATAGGACGTACACCGTTTAGGCTATGGCGCTGTGTCACCTACGCTGCCCCAGTTCTAGTATCACATCATTTACACCGAGTTGTTCCAAGTTTAAAGTTGAAACTTCGAGAATGGAATAGTCAAAGGCTTAGAATGTTTTTACATCTCTTTATGTTAGTCGATTCAAACAAGGATACACCATCAAAGATCAGTTTACACGCACTTTGACTAATTTCTATGAGTCAAAATTTTGACGTCTGCTAACAGAGATGATTAATAGAAACGACGGTTAAAGTCCTATAGGAACTTGCCTTACAAAAACAAGATGTTATCTAAGAGATTTCAAACTTGAGACCCAAGAAGAGCAAACTCTTAATTCATATACATTGCCGCCCCTGTTTGTCCATGACTTTTTTTTTTTGTGGAAGTCATGTCTAGTGAGTTAGTGCTTAGAAACTTTTATGAGTAGGTCACGTAGACACCTACATTTGTACTTGCGTATTGAACAACATAGTGTGCTTACATTTTGTTCTTGTTTTATCTGTTAAGAAACAATGTGTGAAAAAAACACCAAGAATAAGATGTTATCTAAGACATTTTGAACTTGAGACCCAAGAAGAGCAAACTCTTAATTCGTATACATTGCCGCCCCTGTTTGTCCTTGAATTTTTTTTTGGAAGTCATGTCTAGTGAGTTAGTGCTTAGAAACTTTTACGAGTAGGGCATGTAGACACCTACATTTGTACTTGCATATTGAACAACATAGTGCGCTTACATTTTGTTCTTGTTTTATCTGTTAAGAAACAATATGTGAAACAAAACACCAAGGGGGTGCAACCAGCGTACACAAGACCAATAGACACCAATGTGATAATCCTGTTTTACCATACATTATATTTAAGATGATGGTTTAGTTGAATGTTGGTTCACTCTAGACTTTGTTGTGCCATAAATAACAGTCCAATTTCTTTGGACTATAAAGAAAGACAGCATAAACAATCTGGTGTATTGTGTTTCCACAAAAGTCATATGGTTGGCGGTGAGGAAGTGGGAGAAGAGTGTTTTTCTTTGTTTGTTATACTATTTGATCACACAAATGCTCTTATATGTTGTTGGTTAAGGTGTTTGCATATAAGTTGTTTGTCAAAATGTATTGTTGATTCTGTAGTGGTCAATTATTATTTGTAGGTATTTCAAATTTTAGAATCTTGATGTTAGTGTGAGATATAGTAATGGTGTTTATGGTCCATTGATGCTTTAGTCTCAGTTTGGTCCAAATAATAATCAAACAACTCTCCGGTTGTTTTTTTTTTTTTTTGAGAAATAGTAGTCATGCAAAAGTTTGACATCGAAGTCTATAATGTTTGTGTAGATTTGGTGACATAAGTCTCTTGAAAATCCATTTAGAAGCTAGGCACATAAGGTGTCACGAAATAGATTTATTTTGTTTATCACTATGAAGCTGACAATTGTGTAAGTAATGCACTTTAGTTATAAGTCATGTGTATGCAACCTATTTCACCTCTGTATGTAACTAGTCTTGTGGATTAAAAGTTGTGGCAATGTGGTTTATTATTTAGGAGTACAATGGAAACTCCCAATAGTAGTACCAACAGCAAGGGTGTGAAGGTAGATTCATACGATTGGGAATCCAATTCCGGCTCTTGTTCTAGTTCAGAAGATTCGCAGAGTAATACATTTGTTTTTGAAGATGAAGATAATGATGTGGATGGGGAAAAGGAAGAGGAAGGGTTAATTTCCAGTGTAGATGATAGTTTTCGCTTGCTCACTGATACAGAGATTATGGAAATGAAATTTGTTTCTGAAGATAAAGCTGGTCAATTCTACAATGCATATGCCAAGGCAATTGATTTTAGCGTACGCAAATATAAAAGTAGATGACAAAAAGGCAATGAAATGTACGTAAGGTGGAGGACTTGGGTTTGTTCTGGGGAAGGTAAAAGAAATAAGAAGCATTTAGAACGCACTGATCGAAAACGACGTCATAAAGCTGAAACAAGAACTGGTTGTGGTGCTAAATTTTGGGTTTGTCGTATGAGCAAAACCATGAAAAATTACGTTGTCACAGAGTTTGTGAGTACCCACAATCATCCCTTAGCAGCACCACATTGTGTTCCCTTTCTGCGATTGCATAGACGTATGGGTGATGCAAACATAGCTCAGGTAATGGCCATGCGGAATGTAGGCATGCATGAAGCCAGCGCAAATTATGGACTATATGACATGTCAGTCTGGGGGTTTCCATAATGTGAGGTTCACTGTAAAAGATTTGCGTAACAAATTGCATAGCATTTGTAAAGAAGAAATAAGAAATGGGGATGCTGAGGGTGCATTGGGATACTTGTCTGCTCAAGTAAGTAATGATCCGTTATTTTTCTTCAAGTACACTGTTGACGAGAATGACCAGTTGGAGGCACTTTTCTGGATAGATGGGAGGTCTAAGATGGATTATGCTACATTCAGAGATGTGTTAGTTTTCGACACGACCTATCAAACCAATGCTTACAAGAAGCCATTTGTCATACTGGCAGGTGTGAGTAATAACTTTACAACGACCATATTTGGTTGTGCGTTGTTGTCGAAGGAGACGGAAGATACGTACAATTAGGTTATTTCAACATTTTTTGAGGCTATGGATGGTAAACGGCCCATCTTGGTGGTCACAAATGGTGATTTGGTGATGCGAAATGCAATTATAAACATTTTTCCTGATGTAAGGCATCGCCTATGTTCGTGGCATCTGGAGCGAAATGCCACTAAAAATGTTCACATATCGAAATTCGTATATGACTTTACCATTTTGATGCAAATGGAATGTGATGTTGAAGAATTTGAGACTCTTTGGGCTGATATGGTATCACACTATGGCCTAGAGACAAATTCTTGGGTGGTAGAGATGTATATATAGCGATCGCGAAAGATGGGCTGAGGCATATCTTCTCAGCCATTTCTTTGCAGGGATGAGGAGCACTCAGCACTATGAAGG
The DNA here is from genome assembly GCA_019656835.1 of Rhododendron ovatum. Classification (NCBI taxonomy): domain Eukaryota; kingdom Viridiplantae; phylum Streptophyta; class Magnoliopsida; order Ericales; family Ericaceae; genus Rhododendron; species Rhododendron ovatum. The sequence goes on along the minus strand of CM033798.1, from coordinate 31,440,654 downwards.
TATGAACTGTTATTTAAATCGATTTTTAACAGTAAGACTACGGCTTTTTGAATTTGTCCAACAGTACCACTGTGTTCTAGCTAGGATGCGAGTTGCCGATGCAGAGGCTGAGACGGCAACGGAGCATAGTACCCCTGTCTTGATCACGTAATTGAAAAGCTTAGAGAAGAATGGAACCGAGGTGTACACACAATACATATTCAGATTCTTTCAGGATGAAATACAGCGTGCATCTGCATTGATTGTGGCGCGTCATGTTGATGAGATGGAGCATCGGTTGTACTTCATTGAGATGTACTCGCATCCAAAATCCAATTGGACGGTCGAGTATTATCCAATTGATAGCAAAATCAATTGTAGTTGTTTAATGTTTGAGTCTTTTGGTCTACCTTGTTGCCATATGATTGTGGTTATGAAATATGAACACCTACCAACCATTCCCCCTAGTTTAGTCATGCGAAGATGGACAAGGTGTGGTCGACCTCTGACCCAACAACCAAATGTTTGCCAAATTTCTCGCAATATATCCCACATGGCTAGGTATGGGATATTGAGTTCGGGTTACAAATTGATGTCATTCTGTGCGTCGCATGCCCAGGACTCATTTGAAGATGCTAGGCAATTGGAACATGAAATGACATCCTAGACGAGGACGCGTTGGGAGATGGGAAAGAATAACGAGTGCAACACAGAGATTGGTAAATCAAGTGATGGCCAAATTTTGTTTGGTGTGGGCAATCCACCTGTGGTCAAGACCAAAGGCAACCCTGGGAAGAAGTCCAGTGCCCAACATTCTCGGAATCCCAGGAAATGTAGCCACTGCAAGTGCCGAGGTCACGATAAGTGGACATGTCCAAAGTTGTCATCAAAGCATCCAATTGACGACCTTCCTATTTAGCCGTAATTTTATGTTTCGCTAAAGTTGATGTACTGTGGAACTTTAAAACTCAAGGCCTCAATGTATGAGCATTATCATGAGAAATGGTTCTCTTTGACTTATTCACTGTTGTAGTAGTTAGTAAGTTCAATTACTAAGTTCAGTTGGAATATTCGTATTGCAGATGTTTATTACTCATTTTCCTTGGCCTAGTTGATGTTGATCTGAGTTATGTGTTAATCTATATCAGTTAGTGTCTTAATCTGTTGAAATGGTTTAGGTCTTTTCATAGGTTGATGTAGTTTGTTTACTTGTGAAAAATAGTATTGCTGATATGTCACACAAATATTGTTGCCCCATATGCTCGAGGTCAATTATTGACATGTCTCAAACATGGAAGAGAATAGATGTTCTCTCACACATTCTTTAGGGAGTCCAAATACAAAGGTACGATTCAATCTTCCTTCATTAGCTTGAGATAAGTAATTTATATGTCATTCAGCTCAGATTTCTTATTTCAATTTTTACCGTCTTCCAAAGGTTTGTAATATTGTTGTGTCATGTTTTATTCCACAATTTTCATGTCTGTAGTTAAATATACCATGACTTGGTACACTCAATTTGCATAGATGGCTAAATTTTGCTGGGTTTGACTTGGTACCCTCAATGTGCACAATATGGGCTATAATGTTTGATTGTGTTTTTGGTTGTTCCAGGGCTTCTCCACTTCTTAACAATGGTAATAAAACAGTCCCCTGTAAGATAGTCACTCCACTCTTTAAACATACTTAGGGAGATTCTTTAAGATTGAAGATAGTATTCTTTGCCAAACTTGCTTCCTATCGTACTTTATGAGCAAAAACATAACAAAGAAAACATTTGTCTAGTGTAGTAGCTCGAGAGAAATTAAACGTATCCATGTGCTCGTTTACATTTTGACTGTAGCATCTAACACCTAGAGCAGAGAGAGACTATAGTCTTTGGGCATTCTATGTTTTTGAAGTTCCAAAAATCCTCTACCCATTGGCAAGCCCATAAAATAGATTTTTTTTTAATCATGAATTATCAATTTTCTTATAGCCCTCGGTTTCTACTGTATCCCCTGTCCTATCATAAGTTGGCTGTTAATTCCTAAACCATTAAGACTTCTAACCAGTAAAAGCTAATGAATCAATATGCAGTAAAGTAGTTGTGCTAAGAGAACTAAGACAAGCAGCATTAAGAAAGTCTATAATCAGTTCATTTGTTAAGGCCCATTTGAGAAATCAACTCAGTGGCTCAAGTGGTAGCCTAGTGGATATGTGTTCGCATTGTTTTGCACTTGCCATATTGTTGTTTTCACATCAGTCTACAGTTGCTTCAGTTCCTTTGAGTACTTATGGAATCTGTTTGAAATAGTTACCGTTACAGTTTGGAAATGTATCTTTGGACTAAAATGTATCTGCTCTTTTGCAGGATTAGGAGGACAGGATAAATTTTGGCATATATCCGCACTTTGAAAATGTATGCATGGGAGCTTCTTTTTACTAGTTGGTTAATGGAGACCCGATTTTTGGAAGTGAAACACTTATCGGTATAAATGATACTTTAATTGCTTGTTGTTTTTAGTTATGCTATACTTAGTATGCCTGTATCCCTCCAGTTGTCTTACTTAATTCCTTATGTACTTTCTAGTAGACATAATTGGTTTTCACTTGTCTGGCTCTGTTTAATAATTTGATCTCTCCACTGAATTCATTTCCATGGGTCATAAATGGGTTGATTGATGTGAGTTGTCACATGCCTTGACAGCTGAAGGATTACCTTTTCATATTTAATGATTATGTGTTGTAGTAGATATTTTACTTATTTCAATTTATCCCAGGCCATTATATCTATCAGGCATTTAAGCAGATTCCTCTCCTGTCCTAAGCATGAACCTGAAAAGATAGGAAAGTCTCCAGTATTGTCTTGCTCTAAAGACCACTCTGATATGGCTATTATCATCCATGATGCATGTTGTACTCGGTCAAGCAGCGATAAATAGGATCTGGATTTGATATTGGATCATGTGACTGTACACCTTCCAAAAGGCTCATTGGTTTCAGTAATTGGAGAGGTTAGATCTGTGCCTGAAGTTCTCCATTATACTATTTCTTTCTTAGTTTTCACTGTCATTCCTTTCGTCTTTTTCGTTTTTTTGAGTAAACTCTGGTCATGGTGCCCTAGCCAGAGCTTTATTGGGGTACTACTCAAAGCTAGCAAGTTGGTTGTGACATCTTCTTCATATACTTTGTGAGTTGAAGAAGATGTCACAACAGAGAAAATTTTCCTAAGACAAATTCTTCATGGAAACTCTCTTTCATTTTCCAATTTGGAGCTTTTTGCTACCTTGAGCAGATACTCAGATGTGTTACAGGCATGTGCACTTAAAGTGGACATTGCACAAATGATAGGAGGTGATCTGGCTTACATTAGTGAGAAAGGAGTGAACTTATCAGGTGGACAGAGAGCTTGTCTTGCTCTGGCCTGGTAAGATCCTAAATCCAAACTGATTGCATTCTGGGGGACTGGGTTGATGGATTTTCTCTGTTTTCTTGAAATGATTGTGCCATCTTTAAATTGAGCAGGGCTATCTATTGTGGGTTCGATATAATCATGCTCGATGACATCCTCAGTGCAGTTGATGCACAAGTTGCTCGCTGGATTTTATATGAAGCAATTCTTGGTCCTCTTATGAACCAACAGACACGCATTCTTTGCACTCATAATATCCAGGTTAATTTCTAGAGTAAATTTGAATCAATAGGCACATGGACATGCTAATTTTAGTATTTTTCTTTTGTGCCAGGAGGACAATGAGAGTATTTACGTTGATGTTCAAAAGAAAATATGTTGAAATCGGCATAAAATTGGTTATCTATTTTGCATTCATGTATATTTTCTGGTTTTGAGAACAGGAAACAATCTTCAAGACAGATAACAAAAAGGCCCCAAATATTAGACTTCGAATTTGTTGTTTATTTTGTTCCACAAGTAAACTTAAACCTGTAATAGGAAACACACAAGGATTTTGCTACAGGTACTGCAGGTCCATGGGTGGAACTGGACTGCAACATTGCATAGTATTCTTTTTACTTCATCTGCTTAAATTGACACTGCTTAATTTGACACTGATAGATTCAGTTGGTGTTTTCATCTTTGGTAATTTTGTTCTAATAAGGAATCATGTCAGGGTAATTATGATGGTCAAGCCCATGTTTTTGATGATGTCCAGCCATACAAGGTTTGCTTTCTTAGTCTTGGGTACTGAAGGAATGCTTACTTATTGCAACTGATGAGCAATATGTTATTCTTATCTTGTGTTACTTGATCATCGAAGAACTAATGAGATATGCAAGTTAATTGACTAATGGGTGAAAATCTGCTGATCGACATCTAATGTGAAGCTAAACTTTTGCATGTTTTGAAAAATATGGGGGAGAATCTGAAACTTTGTTGTGCCAACTATTCCTTAGTTGTTAGGACTAGAATCATGTATGTCATTGGCTACATCAAGTAATGCTTTCTCCATGTCATTTGAACACAGAAATGCCATTGAAGTGACGAGAGACAGAGAGCAATGCCTGAAGATTCTGCTGCTGTGTAGATCATTCAATAAATTTGAGCAGAATCGATCTGGGTTTAAGTAATTTCTGTTTGTGTTTTGGATTGGTTTGCTAGGTTTGGGTCTTGGATTTGTGTACTTCGCAATCATGTTGATCAAGAGATAATATCAATCGAAACGATCACATTATCTTGACAAAAATTGATTCGATCGACTGTAATAATTTGTGTCTGGCCAAATAATTGAAAATTGATGGTCTCGATTCTCAAAAGTGTGGATTTCGTTTCCCAGAATTATCATAGCAGCTGGTGGTGGAAATAGGTGGTATTTACTATTGAACATGAAAGCAAACGCAGAGATGGCTATGAAAAATCTTTGGTCCTCAAGGAATACTAGCTATAGCAGTGACCATCAATTTGAGACCGTAACAACAACAGTAGAAGCAGCAGTTACAATAGTGCAGAATTCCACAGTAAAAAAGAAGAAGTAATCACTCCATTAGCAACACCATCCTGCAAACAAGAAACCACAGTTCCTCTTTTTTTGAACAAGTGCTCAAGTTGTTAGGAAAAGGCAAGTAGTTCAATGATAAAGATTGACAGATTGGGCCCAACAAGAACCCCCTTGATCATCATAATCACCACCATCCACTACTCTAACTACAACTGAATCTTCTTCTGGTGGTAATAACCCGAATTCCACAGCCTTGGAACAAGTGCTAGTAGCTCTTTTGCACCCACTTTTCCCAGCCGGGAAAAACTCATACTCCATTAACACACTTCCATGGCCACCCCCTGAACTTCCCTTGCTATGAACTGCCAAAACCGCTGTATACAACTCACATGAACCAATAAACTTACTCGACCTAAACAAAAGCAGCTCCTGGATTTGCAAAACGAAAACAGACCAAAAAAAAAAAAAAAACAGCTACCTACTATTTTGTAATCTTCCAACTCCTCCAAAAACCTGTCGGTCCTGCCCCAAGTTGTCCAAATTCCTCTTACACTATCTTTGCCAATTGATTCACATGGAAAGAGCGGGTAATGATAGTATAATCAGGAATTTGGATAACCATGTGTGCGAATCCCCGAGAAGTATTCAAAAGTAGTGAGGTAACTCTTTCCCATCATGCAGGCATTAATGAATACCCATTAAGTTTGATCACCCATATGGAATAAGGAAATTACATAACCAAAATATTGCACCTAAATAAATACGAAACAACATAGCATTAGGTTCCAATCATGTGCCATATAATACAAAGTGGAATACCCTAAAAAGTTAAAACTACCATACGGAACGATGCTTGATAACCCATGTAAAATCAGGCCCCCAAAAAACTTAACCTTTACAAAATATGCTTGCAGATTGTTAGTTATATACGAATCACGTGACCACTTGCGTACACAAAGCCCGTTTTACCTCTTTTTGCCTTCCATGCCTCAAATTTTTTAAAAACCTCCAAGGCATCCCGATTATTCTTGTCACCACACAATTCCAATAACAACCTTGGCCTTTCGGTATTGTCCATCTACAAAACCCAAAGCTAGCTTAGAAATCCAACACTATCACAACCAGTTAAATACAACATAACGATGTTACTTTACGAGCACTAACCTTGTGTACACCGGATGGGAAATTGAACCCTTGCATGAATTTTATAACAAATAGCCCACAATCATACCTAAAAATGTGCAGAAAGGAATAAAGTAAACCACTTCAAACACAATTAACACAAGTAACCTATAAAGCACAAATACGAATACGGGATACGACACGATACGGATACGGCAATATGGCAAAACCTAAAAAAAGGATATGGATACGTCGGGGATACATTTTCATAATTATTAGTCTCATAGGCATAAAAGTGAAGCCTTAAAAAATAAAAGAGTAGTTGAATTGCCAATACCAAGCATTAACATAAGATTATGTTTAACAAATTACCTGTCCTCCTCATGCTACAAGGGTTGCTTTTCAACATTAGCAATGTTAAACTTCGTGACATCAACCTGATAGAGCTCTCCATATTGGAAGAGCAACGCATGATGTAATCCCTCCAGCTAATCGTAAAAACAAGTAGTTAGAATACAAACCGGGCATATCGTAAAATATGGTCTAAACGAGGTGTGCCATACCACTCGTTGTGTCAGTTTCTTACGAAACAAATTGGATCGAGTAGCGGGCTTTGAATAAAAAATATAAACCATATAGATGCCCATGTCTATTTTGATGCAAAACCAGTGGCTTCCACGATCATTTGTTGGTATGTATATCTACGATCAAAGGTAAACAATCATGATTCAAGACCAATTGAAATCTTATTTTATAATTGATTTACAAAAGTACTAACTTAGTTCAACATTTTATAACTTTACCATAGAGCATGAGCTAAGATTAGCAGTAAAATTTGTATCTCCAAAATAGCTACCGCATAACTTCTTCAAATCACAATCATTGAGGTTGGGATTGTCTAATATCTGCCTCTACAAATTTACGGGAATAAAAAACAATGCCAGTAGTATAAGAAACAAAGGGGAAATTAATTATACTCACTGATACAGTAACCGGCAAATACCACATGAAGTGGCGCTTGTTTGGATAGAGCAACCTTTCCGCATTTGTCATTTTCACGGCTACCAAATTTAGAATCTACAACCATACATGATAGGTAACCACATTGGCCTAAAATGCAAAAAGTAATAACAAATTGAATACTTCAACTTAAACCAAGTGGCAAAATCATATTACACAAACCGTGTCTAGTATCCATACTCCGGGTTTCAAGCTGCACAATTCAGACCGGGTTACAAAAAATTCTTCGGTGGAAAATAATTTCAAAAGCATGTAAAAACAATTTCAAAAGCATGTAAGAATCCCTACAAGAATGATTGTGATAATGAAAAACAATCCTCATAGTTTACAAGGGAAAACAAAGGAAAACACATAATTAGAAAAATGTACCCAGTAAATGGATAGCAAGGATCAAAGATGAATGTCGCGAACAACTTTTTAAGGTCATTTAAGGGTACCGAGGTTGACTTCCTTGCATAATCCGGTGTTTCTCGAATATACGGCTATACAAGAAACAAATAGAAAAGAAAAACAGGTTAGACTCAATACTAGTAGAATGTAGAAGGGGAATTTGGAATCACTACTAATCTTGGTTTGTGGATTTAACTGTTGCACACCAGCAAACTGCAAAGACTTGAATTTTCTATTGCGTCCACAAAACTATTTAATTGGACGGGAAAAACAATATAAGACCATGAATTGGAAATACATTGTATACAAGGGACAATAAATGTAAATGATATTAAGATTCATATAGTGGGAACGTTGACATCCAGGTTGTCCACAATTTGATTTTGGTCCGCAATAATCATTGACTGAGTTTTGCTTGTTTGTTAGGAGGGTTCCTCTTCTTAAGACCATCCTTCGTAAAGGGGGAACATTGGAATTGGCTTTTCTCCAACTCACTAGGCTGTCGCAACCGCGGTGGTTCATCATACATTTTCACATTATCATTAACACAGAAAGGCGGGACAGAGTTGGCGTTTGGCAACCTTTTTTCCTACCTCTACTCAAACCACCACGCGACTTAAAGCCCTTTACCGGTGAAGGTGAACATACAGCCACATCCATGTCCTGTTGTATCTTTCTTCTTTTGAGTGTCGGTACCTATACTCAAACCACCGCGTGACTTAAAGTCCGATACTGCTGAAGATGAAACTAGAATCTCATCCACTTCAGAATGTATCCTCCTCTTTCGAGTGTTAGTCCCCATGTTATATTGATCAAACTGGTTGGGATTGGGGGTTTTAAACTGGTTGGGTATTGAGGTTTCACTTTTGTGTACTCCCGTTAATTGGGGAGAGGATTCTCCTGAATGGTGGACTTGGTTCAAGTCCATTTCTTGAGTCGTTTTGATCAAGGGTTTTAAACAAGTTCGGACTTGAACTTTGACATGTATGCACTTGCGTGAGGAGGGGAGAAGATACTCCTTCAAGGTGGACATGGTTCGGGTCCATTTCTTAAGCTGTTTGTGGTTCCAGCTCAGAAGGTGTTTCAGCGCTAAGGTGGCTGGCCAGCCATGGATTTGTTGAGACAGCCTTGGATGATTGGTTGAGCGCAGGATTGGGGGTTTGAAACAAGTTCGTGTTGAAGTTTGACATGAATGTACTCCCGCGAGGAGGGCAAAGAATTCTCCTTGAAGGTGGACATTGTTTAGGTCCATTTCTTGACCCATTTGTGGTTGCAGCTTAGAAGGCGTTTCAGAGCCAAGGTGCTTCGCCATTAATATATTTTGACGCAACAAAAGACCTGCTATAGTTGCAAGAGTATTTGTCATCACAGTTACATCTCCAGTTGAAATTTAGGACACACCGCCTTCATTGCCACTTGTTTTTTCCTCTAGTGTAAAATGAACCACCACCCCCTCCCTGTCATAACCTCCAATTTGGTCAAACCGATGCAAGATGCACTTAATTTCAGAATCACCCCAAGCAAGCAAAGAAAGGAATTTTCGAACATAAGGCATAACTGTAGGCCTTGGAGAGACACGATCCAAGTAGAAAACCTGCATTATGCGACAATTAAAGTAATAATGCATAACAAATAAATAACCAAAGTGAAATAAGGAATATGAAATGCATTAATGCAAAATCACTCAATACCTACCACCAGGAGGAATAGGCACTCGCTTGGTTGTGTATGATCCTTATCGCGTTGGTCCAGTATACCCTCGCATAAGAAGTCTAGGGTCAGGTTCGCCCAATTCTGATTGGCCATTGCCGCAACATCACTAACAACATTAATTAGGAATCGAGTAACACCCGACTTTGTGGTTGGGCATAAAAAACATCCCAAGATGTACAAGGCAAATTTCCTCTTGAAAACATCATCTACTTCCTCTGTTTTCTCCAAGTACTCTTTCAACTCTTTCAGTTGGACTACCCCATTCGTCATTCCAAGGTTTTTATAAACTTCTGAAAATTCTACCGACATATTTCCCTCCAACTCAATAAGGTTGCCTTGTGCATTAATGCCCAAGCACTCATGAACATGGGAATCAGTGAGAAGGAATGTCCACCCATGAACAGTAAGTGAACGAGAAACAGGATCAAATTTATGCACCAACCAATTACATAGCGGATGATTAAGAGCCGTACACCTCAATTCTAATATTCCACCCAACCCAATAAGCTTAACAGCACGGCATTGATCTGGGCTTAACTTTTGTACTATTCCAACGATGGACTTTAAGGAAATATGGTTCTGTATATTTTTCTACAAATTTAACAAACATCATCAAATAAGTTGGCATTCTAAAATCAGGTCAAATCATGTTCACCTAGTTATACAAGTTCCAACAATTTGTACTCACTTTTCTGGCTTTTGGCAGAAGTACAGCTTTATGCGTGCTGAGTTCCTCTTTGGCCAACTCAGCCAAATCTTTGTACTTTTGCCTATGCTCGTTCGACAGGTTTTTCCATTGCTCACCAATGTCCCTCTTCGTCTGCAATACGTACCAAATCATGCACCAATGATCATTCGTCATCATCAACATTAGATCAAATAGATGCAATTAGATGACAAAATGCTAAGTTAAAATTATAATTTTATCTGATTTGTTATTAAGGTACCAGCATCTTTTAGATTGGCTATGGTTGCATTGCTACTTGTACAAACATAAAGTAGTAGTCAAACATTGTCATAGGAAAATACATAATTAAACACCAAATCTGTGTTAAATGAATTAAATTTTCATTAACAAGGAATACTTATATAGAATGAAGGCCGATGGCACCCTTCCTTTCAAAGCATACTTCTGAATGATCTCGTCTGTCATGCTGAAAATACATAATTCGTCATGGCCATGTTACAATCAAACATAATATCGAGATGAAAATGTAATCAGCTTAAAATGTTTAATCATCAATTGGAAATGGAATCGTACAACTTCAATTGGAAATAGAATCCCTATTTAGTGCAAGGACATGCTAGTGGCACGAGTCACTTGTTATTAAACACCCTTATAGCTACAAAGAATTGAATAGTCCCGAGGGTCCTTCTTGCTCGTGCCTTAGGGCTACCCCTTCCTAATAAACTGGATGGAGATCAAATCTTTTAGTGACATTCTCAAAAGTTAGCAAAAAGAAATAACTATCTGCCTACATATGATAAAACATAATAGTAACAAAGCATTTCATCTCCAAATGTAAGTTTCTAGGATTACTCAAAGTGTGCAAATCCATGAAGCTCAAAGTGGTAACTAAATATACTACCACATTGTGAAAAGGGGACTTGAATGCCTCATTCATTTCAGAGGCATAGGCAATGATGTTCGTGTAGCTAGAGTAAACATTAGAATTCAAGTTGTTAAAACTTTTCTTATTTCAGTCTTTCCAAGTTTGCCACAAAGAGACAACCCACTCCATTAAAATCTGGGCATGTTTTTTCAATAGCAATTGAATGCCCAACTCATGACCGGATTGCATCCAACCTCAAGTTGAAAGGTAAGTCAGGATGTGTACAGCAATCGGTTGGATTTCAATGTAGTGGGTAGTTTTACTATAATACTATGAATTGTTTTACTTATTATACCACTCTTTGTTGCTTAACGTCTTAGCTTGGCTTGTATGGTTGAACTAATACTAAAGAAACAAATGGTTGAACTAACAGTAAAGAAACAAAAATGCATGCACAACACTCACGTTAATGTGTGCGGCTCACACAAATCCAAAAAAGCATTGCTAGGAACATAGTTATGGAAAGAGTTGTATTCAGAACTGTCCGATGCATGCATACACACATACATCGTATGGTTCTAAACAAATTGTTGTCCTGGACTTTTCCGACCCATAAATATGCAGTCAAACACACCAAAATTTAATCAGTTAATTACTCTCCTTGCTTTGACAATTGAAAATGCTTAGCTAATCACTACGTTAGCAAATTCCTCATTTTCTATTAACGTTTGTTGCTTTCTCCAATTGGTTGAACCAAACAGAGCTCTCCACAGGATAAACTACTACAGACTTCCTTTTTAAATTTTTTTTTTAATAAGGTGCTTGCAGACCTTTTTTATTTCCCTAGTCAGCTTGCGTGTACCTCGAATTAATTCTTACAGCTCTTTCCACAATCTTTTCACATGCTTACGTGTTGTGGTGAGATGACTTCAAAAGTTACTAACAAAGAAAATCGAACATGAGACTTAAGGATGTAGCAAAGCAAACTATTCCCACTTTGTAGTAGGTTTTAGGCCACTGATAGATACTTGTCTAGTTCTACAAGTCAACCGCCCAAAACCAATCAGATTTCTGCATTTGTAACAGGAAAGGATATGTTAAGGAATCTAGCACATGAAAACTGAGATAATCTGCAGAAAAATTCCTCTTTTCCTGACCAATTATATCCAGCCAACTATACATATCTTTGTCAAACATAAGTTACTTAATTGAATCAGGTGGTGAGTAGTTATTATCTAGGAAAAATCAAGGGAGCTGTTGTAAATAATCATGACCAAACTAACATGAAATAATGTTTAAACTACAATGAACAGAAGATGATCAGGACATCTTGGAAAGGTAGAAGGTTTAAGTGACTATGAGTGCCATAAGCCTTTACACAATCTGAATTTGAAAAACTATATTCGTGGCAGCATCAATGAATATATCTTTTGAAAAAGCAACATCAATCAGCATTCTAGATGAGCAATATAATAATAGGTTTTAACACCTTGAAGGGCAATCTTTGGACACAGGGTGTCTCTCACAATATCAATAATTGCAGCTTCCTTTCTATCATCCAGTGACCAACCGAAAAATACAATGTGCTGATCCGTACTCTTTCGGTTAGCAGTAATGGCAAACTCAAAAGAAGAGAAGTAAGCCATAAGTTGTCTTGACTACAAATAATTAGTTCCCGGTCCAGAAACCTTCTTAAAAAAATAAGAACTTATTTCACATTTTTAAACTCAAAAATAAAGTAAATAAAAAATAATTTTCAATTTTTTTTGCATTGTATAAAAGATCTTTTTTTGCATTGTATAAAAGATCTAATTGAGATCTTCCAAATAAGATCCATATTACATATTTTTAGATTTCAATAAGTCCATAATTTTTTAGTTTGAAATTGCCTTCTTAAAAAATAAGGACTTAGTTTTTGTTCCGGAACGGAGCCTTAGGCTCAGATTTAACAAAAACGAAAGGAAAATTGCAGAAAAAAAAGCCTCTAAAGTATCAAGCTGTATTCCTTCCTTAACACCTTGTCACAAAGTTTCAGACCCTTCCAAATACTGGAAACCAATACTCAAAGAAACAATCCCCTGCCCGTGGAGGTAGTGTGTGCTCGAGCACATGTGCATTTGTATCATCAAGCGTTTGATACGACAAGTATTCCTACCACGTAGCCCCAAAGATCGAAACACACGACTGCACAAAACTATTCAGATGAATTGCAGGAAAACCCTAACTATTCTAATGAACAAAGAAACCAAAAAAAAGTGCAGGAAAATGAAAAAAACCCTACGAAACCCTATTTACAGTAGCAATGGTTACCTTGTCACGAAGCAGCGATCCACAACAGAAGGTAGAACCAGAATGGGGATGAAGATACCGACTGAGAGCGACGGAGAAGAAGAAGATTAGGATGGAGGGTTTTTTCTCCGTTAGACAATCATTCCCTACAGCAGTGTGTTTTGTCAAAAAGAAAGATGAGTTGTTTTGGGCCCTTCGATCTTCTCATTAATGTGTTGGCAGCTCCATATTAAAAGCATCACATGATCCTAACAGAGAAATCCTCATAGAGGATCCGGATCCCAAAATTTCTGCCGTAAAAAAGTCTGATTTCAAAATTTTGGGGGATTCTCCTTGTATGGGCGGGACCAATCGCATACATAATCGAAAAATCGAACATACAATATTGAATCTGCATTCCGATGAAAAGGTTTTCAAAATCCGTTAGACCCAAAATTTTATGAGAATGATTAAAACAACAAGTACAACAAAATTAACGGTATCGATCGTCGTGATAGTGATGTGGTTATGTTACTACTGTACATTAGACTATAGCACAAGATCTTGGTTCATAATCAAAAAAGTGTAATGTATAGATTTTAAAGGTGGTTGGCAACTAATTTTTTTTCAAATGCTCGATCTAAACCGATGCATTTAACATCTTGTTCATTTAGTCATTGTCACCAAAATCGGTGATAATCGGATGTCAACAACCACACAATCGGAATACATTTGGTGCTTCCAGAAGCGTTAAAGTCCCATACTGCACCACTCTTGGGCCGCCTCGGCTATTTTTTTTCCGAATTGGAACCGTCTATACTTTACGTAACAAAGATTAGAATACTTCTGCCAAAAATGAATTAAATTTCTTATTAATACATACTTGATCAGATAAAATGTCATTATAATAATGAATCTACGTCCCAATAAAAGGGCTTTCTAAACCCGGTAGTCCCAAAAATTTACGAGAGCAATTAAAACACCAAGCAAAACAAACTGAACGGTATCGATCATTGTGATTGTGTTGCGATAGTATGAGTATTGTACATTACACAAAAGCATAAGACCTTAGTTTAGAAACAATGAAATTCAACATATAGATTTTAAAGGAAGTTATTCAATAATTTTTTCTGATGACTGATCTAAACCGTTAAGATTGCACATCTTATCGATGCTATATTTTTCGCCAACTTTAGTGATGATCGGATGTTGGCAACCACATGATCGGAACACATTCGATGCTTACGTAGGTATTAAAGTCCTATAATTCACAACTCGATGACCGCTTGATCAATTTTTTAAAAATCGGAACCGTCCATCATTTCCGTAAGAGAGATTAGATCATTCTTGCAAAAAAATAAGTAAATTGCTTATCGTTACAAACTTTATCGGACATAAGTTATCATTCTTATGTTGAATTTTTGTACCAATCAAAGAGTTTCATAATTCAGATGGAGCCCAAATTTTTCATAAATTACTAAATCAACAAGGACAACCAAATTAACAGCCTTGATTATTAAAATAAATGATTTATTGAGGTCCATTACATTTTACTGTTGAACATAATCGGAAGACACATTTACATTTTAAATTTTTTTCCCACTTAACCACGGTTAAACATTTTCAAATAAAAAAATAAATGAAAAAATGATAGGTGGGTATTGTTATGGTTTTTGAGGTTGTTGTTATACCTTTTAGAGGTTATTGTTATGCTTTTATGTGGTCATATTATGCTTCTTTTACTTTTTGCTTTTTGTTATGCCTTTTATGGTTTTTGTTGTACTTGTCATTGGTTTTGTGTTATGCTTTTCAATGGTTTATGTTATGCCCACATGGTTATAACTCAACAGTTATGTCATTTAATGATTTTGTTATGCCTATTTTGGGTTAATGTTATACCTGTTTAGGAAATGTTATACTCATGTTATGCCATTAAATTCACGTGTTATGCCTTTTTGGGTTTACTTGTTATGCCATTTAGTGGTTTTGTTATGCCAAATTCGATGACCTGTTAGGGTGACCAGTTAGACTGGTTTTTTTTGGTCAAACTGGCATGCGTGGCACAATCTCAACAGTTGGATCGGAGTTTTGGTTATGCTTTGTTATGGCTTGGTTATACATATAATTGGTTTGGTTATGCTTGTAATGATTTTGTTATGCCAAAAATTACGGTGTCCCCAAAATGATCGGGGATACTGAAGTCGTTCTCCCTGAGATTAGTTGAGATGCGCGTAATCTAGCCAAAACACCTGTGTTTCATAAAAAATTGAGTTTAATGTTTTTCTGCCGGATGATGCTATGGTGTCCTCGGTTATTTTGGGGACACCGTAATTTTTGGCATAATTTAACCATTATAAGCATAACTAAAACCTATTATAAGCATAACAAAACCCAAATAAGGCATAACCAAGGAATATCCAAAAAACCAACCAAGGCATAACCAAACCCAACCAAGGCATAACTAACAAGTTATGCCTTCCTATGGTTCTGTTATGCTCATAATGGTTTTGGTTATGTTCATAATGAGTTTTGGTTATACTCATAATAGTTTTGTTATGCCAAAAGTTACGGTGTCCCCAAAATGACCGGGGACACCGAAGTCATTCCCTTTTCTGCCAACAGTTGCGTCCAATTATTTTGACTTTTGAAAGGGACTTTCCAATGACAGTTGTCCTTAAATCTGGAAGGTCATTTGAAATTGGTCCCACGTGTATATGGGAAGTGTACGTATGTGTGCTCGCTATTTTTTGGACGTCCTCCGTAAGTTGTCATGCAAGGAATTTCCTTACCTTTCCTATTTCTAATGAATCTAGATAACCATTTGTCTAAGGTGATAATTGGACTTATCGCGGGTGGTTATGGGATCATGAGTTTAGGAACGGGGAGAAGTAATTGGCCTTAACATGTTTATCTGGAGAGGGAACCCAACGCTGAACTTCTTGGGATACCCTTTCCTCACTTCGCCTTGGAATAAAACTCCATCCTGTATGCAACAATTTTAGCCATAGTTGCCAATGAATTTAGAGGAGATATTGGAAGTTGCTTCATTTTCTGGCTTTCCAAAGGTTGGCAACTTGCTGATCAGCACTCTCGCTTCATGAACTGAGTTGGAACTCTCCATAACTGACAAAGTCCATTCAAAACGCTAGATGAAGGCCTTTCATGCAAACTTGAAGGCCTCCTCCAAACAAAACACCCCTGGTCCAGTCACACACAAACAGGAGATGTTCCACTGATTCCACGCCTTTCTCACACAGGGGACACAAAGTAGTAGGAGAACATTTTCTGGAAAATAAAACTCTCCTTAGAAGCCAAATGTTTCTACATGCTTTCCACCAAATTTTTTGCAAACCTCCGGATCAGCCTTAAAGAATTGCTCTGGCTTCTCCTTCTTCAGCCTTTTTGGGAGATCAAAAGCTATCTGATAACCTATCTTTACCGTGTAATTTCCCTTAGGATTAAAATGCCAAACCATAACATCTGACTTTTGCTCCAAAGGCACTGGAACAGCAGAGATCGCCCTCAATCCCTCCTGGGAAATTAGAGGCTTGAGCAGGTCTAGCTTCCACTCCCCTTTTGGCACATCCATAGCATCACACACCTTCACTATCCCACTTATCTTCCCAAAAGTAGGTTGACTCACCATTAAACACCTGCTTTCTAAGACCTTGCTTCAAAGATTTCTCTACTTTGGTGAATACTCGCCCATGCCCACGAAATGTTTCAGCCCTTGCTGACATTGAGGAAATAGGTATTTGGAAAACAAATGCCTTTTAAGAACCTAGCCCAATAAACTTGGGGGTTCATTAGGAGTCTCCATCCTTCTTGTCTAGCCAACAGAGTAAGATTAAAGGCTTCAAATTTGCGAAAGCCCAACCCTCCATTCCTTTTAGGCAGAGCAAGACTATCCGAGCTAGCCCAGCAAATTCCCCTATCCTCTAGGTCCTCTTTCCACCAATAGTTCCTAGTTGTTGAATCCAGCAAAGATATATGTAAGAAGCAAAGTGTCTAGTTTTGTTTCACTATAATTTTGTTTTTTTAATTGCTGTTCACTATGCATCAGTGTAGAGTTTTTTTGAAAATATACCATCAGGTAGTTGAGGATAAGGAGACACATTAGTGATTTAGAACCTTGTCTACAACCAGGTATTAGGGTACCCGTTTTTAGTTTGTGCAACTGATAACCTGGTGTCAGCTATTCTAAATCCAGTTTCATCAAATGAAAATCATTACCAACATTTGGGAGACACTTTCTGCAGGTCATAAATGTAGAGTTGCAAACACACACTTATGGAATCAAACACACCACCAATATGATCAAGCCAACTATTACATAATTGACAAAACTATGAATGTGCAAACATTTCAGTAATTATTTTTTCCAAAAAAAAAAAAACAAAACTGTAAGTTTTTACAAAGTTTCAGCTTTAGAAGTTGGAATGAAGCTTGACATAAGTGTTCGAACAACCTTGTGAGAAGTGTATATCCTAGCACCAAGCCAGTAGTAAAAAACACATTGATCACCAATGAACCTAAGAAGAGGTATTGAGGATTAAATTGACATGGAGTGCCTCTTGGATATGTCCTTCCATGTCTCTTCCTCAAT
Source organism: Rhododendron ovatum (assembly GCA_019656835.1). NCBI lineage: Eukaryota > Viridiplantae > Streptophyta > Magnoliopsida > Ericales > Ericaceae > Rhododendron > Rhododendron ovatum. Next base: position 31,423,066 of record CM033798.1, on the reverse strand, counting down.
TGTACCAAAGAATTATGTATAAATCATTGTGATGCATTATGAGATATGGCTTCTCGAAGGAGATTCTGGTGTAAGAAAGTAATAGTATTATGGCCAAATGTAGGTTCTTGCCCATTGGCTTTTTTTGTCAGGAAACATCTAGGCAAATGATAATACATAGTAGAAATGAAAACCGGGGAAAAAAAAAACAGTTTTGATCCATGACACAAGAGCTTTGAATTTGTAGAAGTCGTACACCGATACCTAAAGCACAAACACTTAATATACAAATTGATGGACAGATCAAGCATTCCTACTATAGCCTATTTTAGGAATGGGACTGCCCTCTAACATCCCTCATGCTAATGCATCTGTCTGGCAAATCAACAATGTAAGCGAGACCAACACCAAGTATTGCAATATAGCAATCACTCCATGCTTCTGAAGTAATGGAGTGAACATCACTACTGTTGTTTGGCACCAAACCAGGATACAACACTTGATCTACGTTGGTCCGAACGCCATTTGCACCCGTTTCTTCAAGCTTAAATTTGCTGTGGAACTCTCATGGTTAGAGCTCTTTCCAGTAAAAAGCTCTAGCAACTTGATCACGTAACTGTCCACATCTCCAGCTGTTGATGGTTTCTCTCCTATACAATATTCTGCATCAAAATTTATCAAATGCCAAAATTTTTCTAGGAATCTTCTCAATGAGTACTTTTAGTTTTGCGAGCGAGGATGTATATATTTGGTAGCTCCATGGACAAAGAAACAATGTAGAGATAAGAAAGCAACATTCATGTGGATCGGCCCAAAATCTTTCTCAAGGAAGAAACTAACCTGGAGGTATGTAGCCAATGTAGCCCTTCAAGCCATTTTAAAGAAGTGGATTGTAATCACTCTCTCTGTTTTCCAACTAATCCTGCACAGTACATCCTTCACCAGCCAACATGTCAACCAAGATGTCCACTGGCAGAAATGAAACAATCAAGAAATAACAAGGTATCAAGGTTTGGCCCACAAATCATAATTATCCCATAATACTAACTTCCAACAAACTCAAATCTGGGAGTTGAGGATAAGAGGACACAAAACTGATTTAGAACCTTGTCTTCAACCAGGTATTAGGGTACCAGTTGTTAGTTTGTGCAATTGATAACCCGGCTTCAGCTATTCTAAATCCAGTTTCACAAAAGGAAAATCAGTACCAACATTTGGGAGACACTTTCGGCAGGTCATAAATGCGTAGTTGCAAACACACACTTATGGAATCAAACACACCACCAATATGATGGAGCCAACTATTACATAATTGACAAAACTATGCATGTAGAAACATTTCAGTAATTATTTTTTCCACAAATAAAGGAAAAGAAACTATAAGTTTTTACAAAGTTTCAGCTTTAGAAGTTGGAATGAAACTTGACATAGCTTAAATCTACATTTATGAAGTCAGAACTTCTTTGTAGACTATATTTTTGGCATAGTTCTTCTTTCTCTGTCGCTTCGATTCCGTGTTGATGAGGACTTTAGTTGTTGACATTGAAATGCCCCGAGATAACGCAATGTTATGATGGAGAATCTTATGTAGAATAAACGATTGAGAATCTTATAAGGATCATTCACCTGGCCCCAAATCACTATGACAGAACGCAAATGCAAATGAGTACCCAAATCACAATGACAGAATGCTAATGCAAATTAGTAGATTCATTGACCTAGTCCCAATATCACTATGACAAGATGCAAATGAATCAATAAACTTCTTGTTCAACTGAGGCAAACGATGAAAATTTAGACCATAAAAGCATTTTGATATCATTAATGACCACAAAAACGTTATGCAGAATATTAGAAAGTAGTCTGAGACTTAGTGGTTTGCTCCCTTCTAGATCTCAAATTCAAACACATGAGTCGAGGTGTACGCTGGCCCGAACATGTGAGTCATAAAAAAGACCAAAAACAAGGATGCATGTAATTTCATTTTGCCATTTTCATCTCGACCAATCCAAGACTCGAAATTATTATCTACTGTTAAACTACCCAAATGTTTGTATGGACAGGCAACAACTTTTGGTGTATCCATGAACTAATTTCTTCTTTCTTGTCAAAATCAGTTGGTCTGTCAAATAACTCAAAGGTATATTTTGTCAAACAGTTTGTGGGCGAAATTATGGTCTACGGAGTTATCGACATAAGTGAGGCAGGGAGGAAAGCAGGGAGAAAGTTGAATGCATGCCTTGCCTGTATTGGACTTCCGATATGTTGTTGTAGTTCAAGCCTTGGTCGGCAGTTGGCGGCGGCCATTGTGGAGAACACGGCTGGTGGAGGGAGGGTGTCAAGTTTTTTTGGCGGGGACGAGGAGAGGCAGTTGTGGTTTTGTATGGCAAAAGCGTTGGGATTTTGCACTGTAACGGTTGGGAAGAGGTGGGCAGAGGTTATTTGCAAGGGAGATGAGAGGTTTGGCAAGGGCGAGGAGAGGCGTTTCTGCATTGTAACGGTTCGGAAGAGTGGTGGGTTGGGGCTGGAATTACTTGCAAGTGGCAGGGTCATTTGTGGGAACAAAGAGAGTAGGAAACACCTTCGTACAATTAAAAGAAGTAGTATAGATATTGGTTCTTCGTTGTTAAAAAAAGAGAGGAAACACTAACCATAACCACAATAATTATTTGTTCATTTCTCAAGTTCCAAGAAATTTCTTGAGATTTTCCACGTGTAATGCCTTACAATTCTATCTTATATAATAAATGGCATGACTGTTAGAGTAACATCTGGATACATGTATGGGCCCACATGTATCTATCTGAACACACATACAGATATGTATACTAGGTATTTATTTATGCATATAAGTATAACTATAACCTTAAGGGAGTCAAATGGGTAGATATACACACGTTACAATCTGTCACCTTGTATAGTTGTATGAACTTAAACTATATTTTGTGATTTGCGTATTCCTATCAAAATAGTCGGGTTAAATTGAAGGAGAATAGCATCTTCACATAACTTGACAACCTCATCCTCCGGTGGTGTAACCATAGTGACCCTGCTAAATCCACCCTCCCCTGGTGGCCACGGAAGGATTAGCACTTGCCCTTCTCCCAACACATGCTCAATGTAACAAGAAATTCGAATCGGATCACAAAAATCTTCAAACATGGTTGAATTTGACTCCACGTTATCTAATTTAGCACATATTAGGTCTCGACCGCTAATTAATTGTGGATATTGAATAGGATTCAAAATTATTACCTTCCAACCACTCGATCAAATTGAGTATCCTTTTATTTTCCATCTTCTTCACTGCTTCCCCAATAGTAGAAGTTGCTTCTGATAATCCATTTTGATCTCCCAAACATTCCCATGCAGGAACTTCATGGTATGCCATGCAATTTCCAAAGAAACCTTTGTCCAAACCTAGGGTTTCCCTCATATCCACACCTACAGACATGTTTGTTAGAGTACCATTTCCTTGTCCTTTTATTTTGCTCACACAAACCCAAAATAGCCCAGCTAGGGCTTCAAAGAGTGTCACGGATGAATCATCGGGTGCACCTACGGTTTTAGCCATGGATATACAGGATTGCACCATTTCATTTGTAACCCCGAATGTAACAGTTGCATGTTGCTTAGCCATGTCAGGAATTGGATTTTGTATCGATGTTTAGTAACGATTGATTAAGGCGGTGTAAGTTTGGTGGTTGGTGTTTTTGTTGCCAGGTTTTGGCAGTGGTAGTGGCTGGAAGAGAGGAGGAGTGAGCCTTCTGCCACCAAGGGTTATGTCGGCCCATGCCTTGATGAACATGGTAGCAGAAGGGGGATCGACTCGGAGGTGGGTGCAGCTCAGGCCGATTGCTAGACCGCCATCTTCAAATTCAGTGAGTTGCAAATGGATTAATAAATCAAAATTCCCGGTGGCAAGAGAAAATGAGACAAATTAAAAATCTTACATTTGTCAAATCAAGCAGAGAGTAACAATACAAAAATTATGGCGATGAAGAGAAACTTAAATCTAAATTTTTTCAAATTCAGAGCTCCAACTTCAGAACTGAAATTGTGGAAATCCTAGTCGGTCGCGCAAATCTAAAGAATTTGTGATCGTACCAACTTGAAAATGAAAATGAATGTAAAAACCAAGAAGACGTGAACGTCCATATTCAGCCCAAATGAACATAACTTTCCGATAAGGATTCTTGGCCATTTTTTTCAACAATACCCTAGTCATTAGATTCTCCATTTCTAATAAATTTTTATTTTTATGTTCTAAATCCTCACACTTGCAAAATTTCCACACTTTAAAAATCTCACACTTTGATTATAAAAATATCACACCGGGCAAAAGTGAGTCGGAGGCGGCTCCACCTTTAAGGTTGAGTGGTCAAGTGAACAACCTACAATTTTATTTGTTTGAATTTTATTTTAGGCTTTCCTGGAACACTCAACCGTGGATTATGAACATCAATCAACTCAAATAATTTGTAATTGAACACTCAATACATTAGCCTAAACAGAGTACATATTCCTAATGTCAAAAATATTAAAAAATAGAGAGAAAAAGTATGGCCAATTGGTAGCAGTACTATATCATGCTCTGGCTTTTTTTTAGAGGTGTTAAATGGGCGGATTTGGGCAAAAATGGGTAAATTATAAGTGGGTTGGGTCTTTAATCGGTCATTGACCCATTTAGACCCATTAACTATGAGTCTAATCACCAATACCCCAACCCAACCCATTTATTTAAAAGCAAACCCGACCTGCCTATTAATCCAATTACATACTATATACTAAAATGACTAAAATACATATGTACACTAAAATGACCATATTACCCCTGTAAATTTAAAGGACTAAAATACCATGTACATTAAAATTACCATACTATCCCTCTACTACAAAAATGACCAAATTACCCCTGTACACTTAATTACCATATTTGTTGCTCTTAATTACCGAATCGCAGCGTATCCAAGTGGCTCATTTTTTTGTCTTTATTCAAATATTTTTCACATTTGTTAATTTTTTGTCAAATTTTTGAGGATTTTTGCTTAGTCATGACGAGAAGAAGCTAAAAAATAAAAAATTACTATCGAAATTCATATTTTTTTTGAATAAAGACGAAAAAATTGATTTATTTTTGTCTTTATTCAAAAAATTTAGGTTTCGATCATAATTTTTTACTTTTTAAATTCCTCCTGTTATGTCGAAGCAATAATCTATAAAAAAAATTAATGAAAAACAAACAAATGCAAAAAAAATTGAATAAGGACAAAAAAACAAGCCACGAATAAGCCAGCTTTCCATTCATAAGTTGAATTTTCTATTCGATCAAAATCAAAACTAGCCCATTACAAGATGTATATATAAATTTTTGTCTTTATTCAATTTTTTTTCGTATTTGATAGTTTTACGTCAAATTTTTGTGACTTATAAGTTTCGATCAAATTTTTTACTTTTCCGATTCCTCTCGTCGAAACGAATCAACAAATCACAAAAGTTTGACGCAAAATAAAAAAATGCAAAAAAATTTGAATAAGGACAACAATATAAGTTACTTAAATATTTAATCCAAACCCTATGCTGGACTACCATAAGAGAAACTTATTCACGGCGGAGCGCAATTTCAACAGTCCATTCGCGCAATCGATGGATGAGATGTATTTTCAACTTTGACTGGTCAAAATAATTATTACCTGTCACAATTGGTTTTTAATTCGGACCGTTCAAAACATTTTTGGACACGTGCAATTTAGCACAGAAGAATTGAGAGAGAGAGAGAGAGAGAGAGAGAGAGAGAGATCACCTCCTTGGCTTGGACATTTTGATCAGGAGACTGATGCGGAAGGAATTGGGAATCTGATAAAGAGACGAAAATTTTTCATGGGTTACTTTCATGACCTATTAGATCATTTAAGTTGACCCAACTAATACCCAATTAATAATAGGTTAGTTGGGTTTGGACCTATTCTTACCCAACTAATAAATGGGTTGGGTTGGGTATATTTTTTAGTTGATGGGTCTGGGTTTGTTAATGGGTCTGGGTTTAATTTGCCACCCCTACTTCTTTTTGAATGCCACTCTACTACACATCACCAAAAAGAAGAGAATATATCTGTAGGGAAGTATTCTTGAACAGACAAAAAAGGGGCCGAACACGTGGTACGAGGGATCATGGAATAAAAATAATAGAAACAGTTGCCGTGCAAGACGGTGTTCGACGATATGGATCAGAGACATGAGAAGTCACTGGTCCAGGAAGGTTGTACAGGGTCTTGGTCTAGTAAACATTAAAAGTTATTGGACCAAGAGACTAATAAAGGAACAGTGACACAACAAGTCACTGGTCCAAGTAGCTTGTTCGGCAATGAGAAAGCCGAACAGGAGGAGAACTCCTACAAAGTCATTTGTCTAAGTAATAGATAGGGACCAATGGCATAGGAAATTATTGGTCCAGATGGCCTGTTCAGCAATGAGGTTACCGAACAGGGAGAGAACCCTAGAGAAAGTAACCTTAAGTCCTAAAGCGGAAGGAACACTCTGGAAGGTTTCAGAACAGTGGTATCCCGTAAGGAATCAGATCCCGAGAATATAGGATTTAGGAAAGATACCCAACAAAATAAGATCTTCGGCTAGCTATGGAAAGGAGTCCTAAAAGAACTCCTTAATGAGTTGATAAAGGGACGAGAATCCAAGATATCCCGGGTTTCCTGTACGAGGTAGGAAATCTAGCTCAATAAGGACGCTTGGGCAGCAAGCATACGTATGCCTATATAAACAAGGTTAACCTAGAGGTAAAAGATGCGTAATAAATGACACTTATTCCACATTCTCCTATCGATAATTAGAGTTTTCTACAGTACGAAATACTAACTTAGGCATCGAAGGGCCTTTGCCACGAGAGGCAAAGGTGCGCTCACCCCGTATCTGTTTTGCAGATTAGGGTTCCGACAAAGGTGTCAAGGTTCTGATTGAACAGTACGTGGAGCCGTTGCAATCCAGTGCTGTTCTAGGTACTGCTCATTTTTTTCCACCTACAATTGGCACCGTCTGTGGGAAGCGAAAGAGTTTCCTATTGAAAAAACGACCATGGTGGAAGAAAATCCAGCCACACCATTTAATCTGGAGGACCAGTTGGATGAGAGAGGAGATAAGTCCCCACCAGGTGCTCCGAAAAAGCCCATTGTAGGAAAACAAAAGGCAGAGATGGCTCTCTAACCATCCAAGATAACTCTAAAGACAGAGAGGGCAGGACAGCCACAGACTCCACGAGAAGGAGCAAGTCCCACCGAAGAGAAGAATCGTTACACAGACGAAGAGTATACACAACAGTGAAGATATTCTCGATAAAAAGAGGAAGGAAATCGAGGAGTTCGCTTGATTAATCAAAAGACGAGAGAACGAGATCCGCGAGATAGAATGGATTCGAGAGCATCCTAAGCACTCTGGACTTTCGCGAAGAAATTTCAGGGGAGATAGGTATGTCATGGTGGAATATGAGAAGGCTCCTTCACGAACAAGAAGAAGCAAATGCAGGAGTCCTACTCTGAGGTAGAAAAAGAGCTTCTTCACGAAAAGGAAAAGCGAAAGTTCAAATCAGAGTCCAATTAGGCGGAGGACTACTTCGCGAAAAGGAGGAGCAGGAGCCGAAGCTCCACCCCCGAGGGTGAAAGAACCAGAAAACACCATAGAGACAGGTACAAGAGACCTGATACCAATTGGGCCAAGACCGTGACTCACAAAACCAAAGAACGTGAGGATGAAACGATGACTGCACGAGAAGCAGCATGGAAGGCCCTAAGTAACATAGCGGCTTCCCCCTTTGTAAAGAGGTTACAAGAGGCTAGGTTACCGAGTAGAGTGAAGCACGGTACGTTCATCCTTTACAAGACAAACGCGAACCCCGTGGTTTACATACAACACTACCAGCAGGCTATGTTCATGCACGATGGAGATGATGCCATTATGTGTAAGATGTTCCCTTCAAGTCTGGAGAAGGTAGCTCTATCTTTGTTTCATAAGCTGGGACCACGCTCCATGCAAAGATGGAGGCAGTTAGCCGAGGAGTTTACTGCTCAGTTCCTGACAAGTAGGAGAGCCCCAAAAACGTTTGAAAGCCTCTCCACAATGAAGCAGAGGGAGAGTGAGCCGATCAGGGACTATGTTAAGAAATACTGGGAGATTTTCAATGAGATTGAAAGTTGCAGTGAAGAGTATGCCATTGCTACTTTCAAAACTAGCTTACCTGTTCAGGGAGAGTTGCGTCGATCGTTGAATATGCATCCAGTAGCAACATTGGCTAAGCTAATGGAGCGCATTAAACAACATGCCAGAATGGAAGATGACATACTCTAAGAAGATGGCAAGGCTTTCGCCGAACAACCTAAGATACCAACAAAGAAAGTGGATAAACCAGAGCCTAAGACCTATAGAGAAAGGAAAGAGTATGGGCAGGTTAAGAAAGAGCCATACAAAGAAAAACAAGCACCTGATCCTAAGTCCTTCTTTTCAATAAACCCGATTTGAAAGGAACCAATTTATAGGATTCTTTATCAAATAAAGAATTAGCCTTATTTCAAATGGCCCCCAAGTCTGGGAGGGGATAAGGATGCAAAGTGGGCTACGAATTAGCACTGCAGTTACCACAAGGATTGGGGTCATATGATTGAAGACTGTGAAATGTTCAAGAGGCACCTTAATGACTTAGTCTCTCGAGGCTACCTCAAGAAATTTATCTAGGAAGACCCAAAGATAAAAGGAGAGCCATGGAAACGGATTACAAACAGAATCCTAAAGGGGTAATCCATATGATACATGGATTGGCCACACCTTATATGAGAAATGAGGTTAGGCTGCTCCAAAGGCAAGCCAAACACAACTAGCATGTTATGCGATTGGGAAACAAAAGAGGGCGAGACGACACATGCAACAAAGACATAGTTTTTACAGATGAGGACTTGGGAGAAGTCCAAGTGCCCCATAATGACACTTTAGTCATCACCCTTCGAATTGGGGAGTATGACATTGAGAGAATGCTGGTGGACTCAGGAAGTTGCACAGAGGTATTATATTATGATGCATTCAAGAAATTGGGATTGGCCCAGGCAGACCTAGAGCAATTAACAACACCCTTGGTTGGGTTTGGTGTGGGAGCAGTGTGGCCCCTTGGGAAAGTAACGCTGCCTGTTCGGGTAGGATCAGTAGTATTGAGGATGGACTTTCTGGTTGTAGATGTTCCATCTTCCTATAATGTGATTATAGGGAGGTCCTGGTTGCATAAGATGAGGGCTGTTAGATGGTGAAATTTCCAAGATCTAATGGGGTTGAAAAGATCAGGGGTAACCAAAAAATAGCACAACAGTGCTTGAATTCCATAATCAAAAAAGTCCCAAAGGCCCGTCATGTTCATACGGTAGAAGTACCGGATCAACTGACTATCGAGGATGTCGGAAGAAACCCAGCAGAAAGAGTAATTAAAGGCCTAAAGAAAATACAGACCAACGAAACTGATCCTGAAAGGTATTTTCTAATTGGGGAATCGGTACCAGCAGAGGAAGAAGCCGAGTTGGTGAGTTTCTTAAAAGAACATGTTAACGTGTTCGCATGGATACCAGAGGAGATGCCTGGAGTAGATGGAGATGTATTCTGCCACCATTTGAATGTTGATCAACAACATAAGTCAGTCATTTAGAAGAAGAGAAGGGCAGCCGTGCAACATGTTAATGCTGTTATCAAAGAGATAGATCATTTACTGGAAGCCAAAGCAATACAGGAAGTTTACTACCCGGAATGGCTATCCAACGCTGTGGTTGTAAAAAAGAAGAATGGAAAGTGGCGTGTGTGTGTAGACTTCACGGACTTAAACAAAGCATGTCCAAAAGACAGCTTCCCTTTTCCAAGGATAGACTAGTTGGTCGATGCCACTGCTGGATACGAACGGATGAGTTTTCTTGATGCATATCGGGGATATCATCAAATTGCCATGTTTGGGCCTGATCAGAAAAAAAACTTCCTTCATTACACCACGAGGATTATATTGTTATAGTGTCACGCTCTTTGGGCTAAGAAACGCTGGGGCAACGTATCAAAAACTCGCAACCATCATGTTCAAAAAGCTCTTAGGCAAAACCATGGAAGTTTACATTGATGATATGGTGGTGAAAAGTAAGACCAAATAGGGACACAGCGGATTTGAAAGAGGCTTTTAGAATCCTGAGGAAGTACAAACTAAAACTCAACACCTCGAAGTGTGCGTTTGGAGTCGGCTCTGGGAAGTTCCTAGGCCACCTAGTGACCATAAGAGGGACTGAAGCAAATCCTGATCAAATAACAGCCTCGCAAAGGCTATAAAGTCCGAGAACAACAAAGGAAGTCCAGCGGTTAACTAGAATAGCTGCAACCCTCAACAGGTTCATTAGCAGGTCAAGTGGCAAGTGCAGACCCTTTTTCCAGTTGTTAAAAAAAAGGGAAGGATATGAATAGGGAGCAAAATGCGAACAGGCTTTCCAGGATTTGAAAAAATACTTGGCAGAAGCCCCACTTTTGTCAACCCCAGAACCGGGTGAGTCTTTGGTTTTGTATTTAGCAATTTCTGAACATGACGTAAGGCGGTCCTGTTAAGGAATAAGGGATCCGAACAAATTTCAATATAATATGTGAGTAAAACATTGCTAGACACAAAAATGAGATATCTACCCCTTGAGAAATTTGTCCTAACACTAAGGACGGCCACGAGAAAATTGCCACATTATTTCCTGAGCCACAAAGTTATGGTTTATACTGAGTTCCCATTAAAATCACTACTATGAAAGGCAGACTTCTCGGGACAAATCTCAACTTGGTCCATTGAGCTAAGCCAATACGACATTGATTATCAATCGCGCACCACTATCAAGGGCCAAGTGTTGGCTGATTTTATAGCAGAATTCTCACCTGCAGTGGCACCCTTGCCTCCTACGATAGAGGAGCAGTTAACTGGGCCACTAGCAAAGAAGGGCAAAGTCTCAGCCAAACAGGATCCCCATGAGTGGAAATTGTTTGTTGACGGTTCAACATGTAACATAGGTTCAGGGATTGGGGTTGTGCTTTTTCCTCCTGGAGGAGTAATGTTAGAGCTATCTGTTCGACTGGGGTTCAATGCATCAAATAACGTGGCAGAGTACGAGGCACTCGTAACTGGGTTAAGAAGTGCAAAAACCTTGAAAGTAAGGCGAGTTAGGGTGTATTACGATTCACAACTTATAGTCAATCAACTGTCCGGGGAGTACGAAGCCCGGAGTGAGAAGATGACAGCCTATGTAGAGGCAGCCAGGGATTCGCTTGACACTTTTGAGAAAGTTTATATTGAGCAGATAAATTCTGAATAGAATGCTCATGCAGATTCTTTAACTTGGTTGGCTGCAGCTGTACCAACTGAGTTTAAAAGGAGGGTAGCTGTAGACTATCTTAGTGAGCCTAGTATTGCGAGGAGTGTGGAATTGATTTTGGATATGAACAAAGGACCAAGTTGGATGAATCCAATCATGAAATTTTTATGAGATGAAACACTCCCCACCAATAAAAAGGAAGCCCACAAGATAAAAATAAAAGGCTGCACAGTTTTGGCTATCCCCTAAAGGAAAGTTACACACAAAGTCTTTCACGGGGCTATATTTATTTTGTGTAAACCTTGAGATGGTATAGAAATTCCACCATGAGATTCATGAGGGAACATGTGGAAGCCATCTTGGAGGCAGGTCCATCGCCCACCGAGGAATCACTTAGGGTCATTGGTGGCCGCACATGAAGGAAGATGCAAAAGTTTATGTAAAAATCTGTGAGAAGTGTCAGAAATTCTCACCATTGATTCGAACACCAGCTGAGGATCTGGTGCCTTTGACAAGCTGATAGGCGCGTGATATCTTGGATATGAGCGCCTAAGTAGGCGATTTAGCGCATTAGAGGCACGTTTTATTCCATTTTTCACTTGATGCCGTGCTTTGCTTTGGTTTTGTGTTTTTATTATTTTCGCAGTTAATAAGGTGAATTTAATGAGTGGCCTCGAGGCCGGTTCATACGTCGCCGGGGTGTCAAAGCGGAGTTGTGAATATCGGGTGATGTCGCTTACACGTTGGGTGAACAAATCCCATGCAACGCTCGGAAGACGGTCGTGTGACGCTCGGTATCGATACTATTATTTATTGTATCGATACAATGAGGTTTGAAAGTGATCCAAGGCTTAACAGAAACTTGGATATCCATACACCAATTCCCCGTATCGATACCGACGGCCATAGGGGAAATAATAATTTTTTAATTACGTCGTTTTTCCGTTTTTCTTATTTCGGAATAAAGGGGTTTTGTATAAATACCTCGGAGAACTTTGTTTTGAGGATTCGTACTTTTTATTAACAGCTTTCTTTTCACGTTCTTTCCTTCTAGAGCTCTTTTCTTTTGAAGCTTTCAAGTTTTGTTCAAGAACACATCTTCCGGTAACTCGTATCACGTTTTATTCTTAATTAAAGTTGCTCGTGGATCTCGTTTTAGTTTTAATCCTTTGTTTAATTTTGATTCCAAGCATGATGCAAATTAGGATTTCTTTTGCTTTTTGTTTAATAATGTGTCAGTAGTTATTAGGTAGGGTCGCGGGGTGACTAGCATACTGTGGCTAATTCGGGCACTGCTCTTTTTATCGAACAACGAAAAACAAATTTGGATTGGAAGATACTTCCCGCAGACGAATCTGGGCATCATTGGAGCCCATATGAACGGGGGAATGGGGGTCCAAAACTCATTCTTCGCTGTGCATGGATATACGGCGCCCATAGGGTCTCGTATCTTGCGGGATATCTGTAACGACCCGAATTTTTGACTCAATTTTTTCTTCCTAAATATAATATTATTAGAATCATTTTCCATAATGCAATTTTTCTTTTTAAAAAAAATACAATTATGCATGCAATATATACATGTATTCTTTTTAAATTTTTCCTACACACAAATTACATGCATGCACAAATACAAACTCCTTCCGTCTCTCCATCTCCTACTCAGTCTCTACTTTCTCCCTAACCCTAAAACCAAGCCCAATTCGTCCATTTCAAATCCCATGAACCCAACTCCATTAAATTCACTTTTATCCTCTTCCACCAAAATTCTCCTATAAATATCCCATCCCATTGACCCATGAAAATATCACGATATTTCCCACACTCCACCGACCAGAAAAGAAGAGAAAAACAGAAGAAACCCAAGCTCTAATCAATGGAGTTTTAGAGAGAGAAAGAAAGAGAGAGAAAAGTGGGTTTCATAGCTACGTTCAACCGAAACCCAATTCCCCTATTCCAATCACTTCCTACAACTCCAAGCATCCCTAAACATCGTCTAATTTGATCCCACGGTATCCCGATCAAAGAACCCGAAGTCTTCTTCCCCAAAATTCAAGATTCGTTTTTAAATCGATTCGATCCGATTCACGGTATTATAATCCATTCCAACCTCTTCTCCAAGTATATTAAGTGTTTATATGCTTAACCTTTTGTCCTGAACGAAAAAAATATAGTTCACCGCGCGTTTTCTGCAGTACTCACCAATTTGATATTATTTTTGAGCCCGACACTTTATTTGTAATTATTTACAAAGAAGATGACCCTTATGATATTTATTTTACAATCCTTTTGATATTAATATTATGAAAAACTATTGACTTGATATTATTTTCTACAGTGTAATATCATATTAGTATAAAATATATTAGTTATATCAGTTTAATTTATCTGATAGATTGAGTTGGTTTTAAACGTTTCGAAACAACTTTGCGACCTTTCGAACATCATTTTTGACACCTGAAATATTTTTTCTAGACTTTTCACATCTCAAAGATCATATTTTTTTATTTAATTATCTATTTATTAAATTATTTATCAGTTATCTATCAAAGTTTACAAACGAAAAATCTTTATGACCTTCCAAACAATGTTTTAACACCCAAAACTAATTTTTCCTAGACTCATTGCATCTCAAAGATGATATCTTGTTAAATTAATATTTTTTTATTTAATTTACTATTTATTGTTATTTCTATAGTGTTTCCAATCAAAAATTCTTTACGACCTCATAAACCTTATTATTAATGCCCGAGTAATTTTATTTAGACTCCCTACATTCCGAAGATGAAATTTTGTTAATCTCAACATATTTTAATTAGTAAATTATTTATTATCTATTTACTTCACTTTCGGCCACTTTATTTAGCGTCTTTATTTAAATTAATTCCGCGACTCTGTGAACTCAACTTTTGATGCTCAACTGGTTGCATAGGACCTCTAGGACTTTATTCTGGTCATGTTAAATTATTTTAATATTTTTACCTAATTAACGCATTTAATTAGTTTTTTATTAATCTAATTACTTAGAAATAATTAATGAGAGCCTAGAAAAATATTTCTTTTAAAATTCTTTTAAAAAGGTTCTTACTTATTATCATCATGGCCATACAAGACTAAGGCCAACGGTCCATTCATAAAAGGTTGAGTGATTGCTTTACTTGTAGTTTGTTTTAATTATTATTCGTTTTAATTGCATATTGTCCGATACTTGATTTGAAATGCTAGATTAGACCCTAGAGACATGGGGTGATATGTGAATAAAATTTACCTAGTCGATGCTAGGTAATGAATGAATTGAAAAATTTTACTTTTAGATTGCCTGCTGGCGTGATTTTGAGATGTGATGAGATTTGTGATGAGATTGAAACTGGCGTGTGTCCAGTGATGATGGTGAAGTGGTATATAAGATAGGCGAATCCTAGTTGTGATTCAGGCATGATAAGCTTTCTCTTTGTTGAAGTTATTGGGGTGCACACTCAGTCTATAACTTAGGTGTACCTGCGACAGCAAAGGGAAGTGACCTCATGGGACCGAGCATGGCTAGCGGTTGGGGGAGGAAAGATCTCGCGGAGAGATCTTAGATTTCACATTAGGATAATGAATAGTAATAAATTGGTGTTTATAAATCCTTATTCTACTCTTTCGCATTATTATTATCTTGTTACTTGTTAGCTGTAAAGTAAGAGGGTTGGTTGGGTTGGATTATTCTACTGGGTGATTTATCACTCACGGATACGTCTGTATCCTGGCAAATCATTTGCTTCGGCAATCAATTTGCCAGTGGACACAGGATTCAATGGAGAGGATTCAAAGATGTTGCAGTTCAACACAGAAAGAATATCAGGAACGAAGATCGAGTATGCTTCGGATTTGTATCAAGCCTAGAGTCAGCTCTGAAGTTAATGTATTTTGAATCAGTAAATTTATCTTGTGATTATAATAGCTAAACTTTATTTTGAAAAACTATATTTATTTAGCAAAGTCTTTTAAGATTTTATTTTATATTGCTTCCGAAAATCGGGGTGTTACGGTATCTTTTTCAATCTTCAATTAAACATTTTTAAGAACTCCAAACAGAGCAGGTTAATCCGAATTAGTTACAAATGCTATGAACCCTACGACCGTGCCTCTCTTTTTAATCGTTTGAGCAAATTATCTGTTAGTATTAGTTAATTAATCAATTAAAAGACAAGGGGTGGCTACCTAAGAGCTAATTTGATATTACAACCCGAGGTTCCACAACACACACTTCACCGTCCTTAGTGGATTCAACTCCGGTCTTACCGGGTATTGTGCTACATCAGTTTTTGCCCTACGCTTTGGGCAACCCATTAATTTAGGACTATAAATCGAAGCATTTTTGGCGCCGTTGCCGGGGACGGTATCGTGTGTTAAAGAATTCGGATAATTAGTTTTATTTTTATTTTCTTTTTAGTTTATTTAGTTGTCTTGAGTCAACATAGGTAGAGGTAAGCAATCCTTTATCGTAGGAAAGCAACCACCTCTTAAACCTAAGTACTATCGAGATAATACCATGCGTCTTATAGCCATTGAGAGAGTACTGAGAGAAACCGTGGATCAGGAATCTTTTAGTGGTGATTTTTTTGATATTGGGGGCCTTTTCGTTGATTTAATAATCGAGCCCCAGATGGCAGAGCCACCAATGTCGATGCGTAATCACATGCATCCTGCCAGGACCACTCCTCTTGGTCCAATAGTTCTGCCAACCGAGACAGTAGAAGCACATAATGCTTTCACCATAAAAACCTGGTACGCATAATGCCCTTTCCCTATTTTATGGGAAGGAGAATGAGGATCCGTATGAGCACGTCCGTCATTTCGAGGGGTTGGTGCGCACCCTGGCCACCACTACTCAGTGGGAGAATGCTTGTCTTAAACTTTTCCCAGCATCGCTAAGGGACAATGTGGATAAGTGGCTGCGGATGCAGAAACCACAGTCTCTTAGGACGTGGGCTGCTGTCCGAGATTTATTTTACAAAAAATATTTCTTGAAAAGTAAATCGAAGTACCTGACTGGCCAAATCCAATCGTATAAGCAGAAAGAGGGCGAGTCATTTTTAAGGTGCTGGGAGAGGTTCAAGGACTTGCTTTTTTGTCCTTGCCACACCACGGGTTTGTCAAACCCCAATTGGTGTCATTTTTTTACTTGGGTCCGAATGTTGCGACGACCCAACAACTTGAGTACCTCTGTAAGGAGGAGGATTTCCTAGACAAAACCTCGGACGATGCGTGGGACTTTCTCGACGAGTTGGCTGAGAAACACCGAAGTTGAGAACCGTCCGATCTCAATGATAGGGCCATGGCTGCACAAGGACCCAGTGGGTCCAGCATTTTTCCTTCGAGCGTGCGAGAGCATAATGTCCAGTCTCAATTGGACAAGATGGCTAGGCAATTAGAGGACTTGAACCTTAAGCAAGTCCATTCGGCAAATGAGGTGAGAGTCAAGGAGGTGTGTGTGTTATGTGAGTGTCTAGGGCATCTTGTCACTGCTTTCCCCGCGTTTCCCATTGTCAAAGACGCATATCATAGTAATCAAGCTGAGGTGAACGCGCTTAACCAGCGTTGGGATCCGTATTTGAATACCTACAATCCTAGGTGGGCCCAAAACCCACTTTTGAGTTGGCAGGATCAAAAAGCCCCAGTGCAACCACAGGCACCACCTCAGTCACAAGTTCAGCAATTTCGGCCTCCTCAAGGCCAAATGACCCAGTTTCGTTACCCTCCTCAACAGTAGCAGGGGTTTGGTCCTTCATCTTTCGGACCACCCCCTGGCATTAATCATCCCCGGCGGGATAAGCAGACTGATGAGATGATGAAGGCTCTCATGCAGTCTCAGTTAAGCTTCACTGAACAAACGAAACAGGCAATTGGTGACATTAGGACCCAATTGGCCCAGTTAACAGCGGCAGTTGGACATGTCCAGCACGAGAAGGGAAAGTTCCCTTCTCAACCTCTAGTCAATGCCGCTAGTACTCATTATGTGGGCGATTCTTCTAGCCCAAGTAATCCGAATCTCAGTCTGGAAGAGGCTAAGCCGATCACTCTCAGAAGTGGGAAGGTGATCGACAAGGACTTACCTTCAAAGCAGAAATCGATGCCACCCCCGGTGCCGGTAGCTGCACCAGCAGTTGTTCCAGACTCGAGAAGTGTTCCTGAGGAAGAGAAAAAGGCCGAGTCTCCTGAAGTGGTAGTGCCTACAACTGCGGCCCCCACGACTCCAATGCCACTTGTTGCTCCATATCCAAATCGCTTGGTGGCGAAGCCTAAGGTCAATGTGAACTTTCAAATGTTGAATTGTTCAAGAAAGTTCAGTTTCCTATCTTTTTGATGGAAGCCATTGACGCAATTCCTCAGTTTACGAAGGTCTTGAAGGATCTATGTATGTTGAAGCAGAGAACCAAGAGTCAGGACAAAGTGCTTCTGACGGAGCAAGTGAGCTCCATTCTCCAGGCTAAGATCCCCACCAAGTGTAAAGACCCTGGTTGTCTTACCATCCCTATAGCTATCGCGGCCCAAAAGTTTGAAAAGGTTTTGCTGGATTTAGGAGCAAGTGTCAACTTGCTTCCCTATTCGGTATATTTGAAGCTTTGGTTAGGCGAGTTGAAAGCCACATTGGTCACCCTACAGTAGGCTAACCGAAGTGTGAGAATTCCTAAAGGAGTGGTAGAAGATGTTCTGATTCAAGTGGGTGAGTTTCTTTTTCCAGTCGACTTTATTGTCCTGGATACTTGCCCAATACCAGAGGTCTTTGAGAAGACTCCTATCATCCTTGGCTATCCTTTTCTAGCCACCTCCAGTGCTGTCATGAATTGCAAAACTGGACAAGTCCAATTGTTGTTTGGGGACTTGAAAATGGAGGTGAATGTTTTCAACGTAGATAGCTGGGTTGAGGATGATGAGGAGGTATACAAGGTAAGTTTGATCGACACGCTAGTGCAAGAGCATGTCGATAGTGTGTTGTACAAGGATCCTCTGGAGATAGCCTTAACCGCCGAAGAGGCGTCATTCTTAGATTCTCCAGAGGTAGGAAGTTTAATGGAGATGCTTGCAGTGGAGGATGTATGTGGCGCCGCTTGGAACCCAGTTCCTGAGCCGCTGGGCGCCCCATCTCCTAAAGTTCTCCCATCATCAGTCCAGCCACCTAAACTAGAGTTAAAACCTCTGCCGGACACACTTAAGTATGCCTTCCTTAAAGGCAATGATACTTTTCCAGTTGTGATCTCTTTATCCCTTGAGGTAGATCAAGAGGCTAAGTTGCTTACCATGTTAAAAAAGCACGTGGGTGCAATAGGTTGGACAATAGCAGATTTACAGGGTATTAGTCCAACGGTGTGTACACACCGCATTTTTCTAGATGAGGATGTGAAGCCTACTAGGCAACCTCAGCGTCGTCTGAACCCCAATATGAAGGAGGTGGTTCGGGCTGAGGTGCTGAAGCTTTTAGATGCGGGTATTATTTACCCGATAGCCCATAGTGAGTGGGTGAGCCCAGTGCAGGTGGTGCCTAAGAAGGCAGGAGTGATCGTCGTGAGAAACAGCGAGGGCGAGCTAGTGCCGACCCGTGTTCAAACCGGGTGGCGAGTTTGCATCGATTACCGAAAGCTCAATGCGAGCACCCTGAAAGATCATTTCCCTCTTCCATTCATTGATTAAATTTTGGAGAGGGTGGCTGGCCGGGCATTCTATTGCTTCCTGGATGGGTACTCTGGCTACAATCAGATTGAGGTAGCCATGGAGGATCAGGAGAAGACCACCTTCACGTGCCCTTATGGTACGTTTGCCTACCATCGCATGCCCTTTGGCTTGTGCAATGCTCCTGGAACCTTTTCAAGGTGCATGATGGGAATTTTTAGCAACATGGTAGAGAAGATCGTGGAGGTGTTTATGGATGACTTTTCAATTTTTGGGGATTCATTTAACGAATGCCTCGAGAACTTGGGAAAGGTTTTGCAACGGTGCGAGGAGAAACAACTTGTGCTTAATTGGGAGAAGTGTCACTTCATGGTGACCCAAGGAATTATGTTGGGACACATTGTCTCATCCAAGGGTATTGAGGTGGACAAGGCGAAGATTGATTTGATTGTGAATCTTCCTTCTCCCAAGACTGTAAAGGATATCTGGTCTTTCTTAGGTCACGCCGGTTTTAACCGACGTTTTATTAAGGATTTCAGTGCCATCTCCCGACCGTTGTGTCAGTTGTTGTCGAAGGACATACCCTTTGTGTGGTCCGATGCATGTGAGGAGGCATTCAGTACATTAAAGAGGAGTCTCACTACTCTGCCGATTGTCCAACCTCCGGATTGGAGTTTGCCCTTTGAGTTGATGTGTGACGCCTCAGACTATGCAGTCGGAGCAGTTTTAGGGCGGAGGCGAGGAAAAGATCCTTGCGTCGTTTATTATACGAGCAAGACGCTGAATGAGGCATAAATGAACTATACCACCACCGAGAAAGAGTTGCTCGCGGTGGTATTTGCCTTAGATAAGTTTCGGTCCTACTTGGTAGGGTCGCAGATTGTGGTTTTTACCAATCATGCAGCTTTGAAGTACTTAATGACCAAGTCAGACGCGAAAGCTCGCCTTATCCGGTGGATTCTTTTGTTGCAAGAATTCCACATTGTCATTAAGGATAAAAAAGGGGTTGAGAATGTAGTGGCCGACCATCTGTCTCGTCTGGAGTTTGAGGACCGCACCTCTCATCTCCCCATTATGGATTCTTTCCCTAACGAGCAGTTGTTCGCTGCTAATGTGTGCCCATGGTTTGCAGATATCGCCAATTATTTGGTGACTGGGCAGATTCCACCCCATTGGTCCACAGCTGAGAAGCAGCGGTTTTTGAGAGAGGTCTGGCAATATATTTATGATGATCCATATGTGTTCAAGTATTGCGTGGACCAGATTATGCGCCGGTGTGTCCTCGAAGCTGATCAAAGGGAAATTCTTGAGTTTTGTCACACTGAAGCGTGCGGAGGCCATTTTTCTGCGAAGAAGACCGCCGCCAAGGTCAGTGAGTGTGGTTTCTATTGGCCGAGTCTATTTAAGGATGCGTATGTTTTTTGTAAGTCGTGTGACCGGTGTCAGAAATTAGGTAAGGTTGGCCAGCGGAATATGATGCCCCTACAAAACATTTTTGTGATAGAGGTCTTTGATTGTTGGGGCATTGATTTCGTGGGCCCGTTTCCGGGGTCATACGGTTATGAGTACATCCTCCTGGCGGTGGATTATGTTTCCAAGTGTGTTGAGTCTATTCCCACTAAAACCAGTGATTCTAAGGTCGTGCTGGAGTTCTTACGAACTAATATTTTGTCGAGGTTTGGCATGCCACATGCCATTATCTCTGATCAGGGCACGCATTTTTGTAATAGGTCTTTTGGGGCTTTAATGAGCAAGTATGACATTTCTCACAAGGTGTCTACTGCTTATCACCCCCAAATTAACGGTCAGGCTGAGCTAGCGAATCGTGAAATTAAGGGGATTCTAGAGAAGACCGTGAACCCAAATAGGAAGGATTGGTCACTTCAGTTGACCGATGCCTTGTGGGCCTACCGCACTACTTACAAGACTGTGTTGGGTGCTTCACCCTATCGGCTTGTTTATGGTAAGGCCTGCCACTTGCCTGTTGAGATGGAGCATAAGGCCTATTGGGCCATTAAGTCGCTTAACGCACGGTTACATGAGGCGGGTGTCCATAGGAAGCTCCAATTGTGTGAGCTTGAGGAGATTAGGAATGATGCGTATGAGAGCGCGAGTATTTTATAAGGCTAAGGTTAAGGCGTATCATGATAGGAATATTCAGCGCAAAACCTTTAGTGTTGGTCAGAAGGTGTTACTGTATAACTTGTGCCTCCATCTGTTTCCTAGTAAATTGAGATCCCGTTGGGACGGTCTCTACGTTGTGAATAAGGTTCATCTGAATGGTTTGGTTGATATTTGTGACCCTAAGAATAATACTATTTCCAAGGTTAATGGGCAGCGTCTAAAACCATTCTTAGAATATGTGGAAGTAGGTGAACCTGATGAGGTTTTAGTCGATCCTGTTTATTCGGACGACCCTGTTGTGTAGCCGTTATGGCTACGTTCTGACGGGTGGCTTTTGCATACCACTTTCTTCACTGAGAAGTGGACCCGGCTCCTAGCAATAAGGGTACCCATCATTGACTTGGTTTTATAGCTTCGCACGCTGCTATTAAAATAAGGATCGTGTGCCCAGCTCCGATTAGTAAGGGCAATTTTGTGTCGGATTTTAGTAAGTTCTGGTGTTTTTGGCACAATCTATGTATACTTGTCTTTTATTTATTGCTTCTTTAATTCTTGTCTTTTGTTTAGTTGTTTTTGTTTATCTCCTTAATAAAACTATAATAAAAAAAAGTAGACAAATTGGAAAGTTAAAAAATGCATCATGGTCTTGTATAGCCACCCATTTCTTGCCTACCGGCGAGCGATGGGGAGAAAAGTATGACACGTTGATCGCGTGACGATTTGGTGGAGTTTTTTTTTTCTTTTTGTTTTGGGAACCCGGATACCACGAACCGGGAGGTACTAATGTTTTTTGCAGGTTACGGTGATTGGCCTAAAGGCTTGGTAATCGAAAATTCCTCGAACATCGGCCGAGGTCATGGTGGTTGGCTGCCACCCGTAGGTCCATTTCTTCTCCCTTGTCTTTATCTTCTGCTGTGTCTCCATGCTCTGGGGACATAGCATGCTTTTAGTTGGGGGGAGGGGTGTACTTTGTACACGTTCTCGTGGCGTTGCTAGGGGTAATTTTTATTTATTTTTATTTATTTTATTTGATGGGGATACGTTTGTTATGCTTGATTGTCAAAATACAACACTCGGGTTGTTGTAATTTTTGTGCCTGTTTAACTTGGACTCATGCATATATTTGGCGTTTCGTGAACATGTTACTGCTGTTGTTAACAATGAGTAGGTGTCCCCGCGTGGTTAATTCTACATCCTGAAAACATTCCCTTGTTCTTTGTTTTTCCCTTCTCGCATTTGCGTGAAATAGTAGGCGTTTATTTCATAATTGAGTAACTTAATAT
Source organism: Rhododendron ovatum (assembly GCA_019656835.1). Taxonomy (NCBI): domain Eukaryota; kingdom Viridiplantae; phylum Streptophyta; class Magnoliopsida; order Ericales; family Ericaceae; genus Rhododendron; species Rhododendron ovatum. Next base: position 31,400,664 of record CM033798.1, on the reverse strand, counting down.
TTTACATGCATTTATGAGAGTTGGTAACGTGCATAAGGGATGAAACAAGGCGTTCTTCTATGATTAGACCACGTACAAATGTGTTCCTTAGTCCAATTTTAAACCAGTTCGAGTCAGTTCCTGAGTCTAACTTAGGAAACCGATGTGTGGGTTGGTTTCAAGTTGGGGAGTTTAGTTTTGTGCATTATGGGTGTCTTGTTTGGAGCATCGTTGTCGCTGGGGGTAAATTTGAGGAACTTCTGATGGGCATCGTGTGAGTGAAATCCTTACCCAAACCTTTCAATTCCTTAATTAAGATCCTTAGCCAAAAGAAAAAAAAACAAAAAAAACAAAACCCCCAGCCATAAAAAAATAGAAAAAGAAGAAAAGAAGACAAACGGCCAAAGGTGGACAGTTCCACCGGTATCGATACATCTCCCGCCCGTATCGATACCGAACTCTATAGCAGTAAAAAAAAAAAAAAAAAGGCAAAAAAGGTAAAAAGCAAAAGGGCCGGCGGAAATCCCCAACTTCTTTCTTTTTCTTTTCATCTTCATCTTCCTTTCTCTCTCTCTAACCCTTCAAAACCTCCATAACCAAAACCTTCACCATACCACCGAAAAATCCACTTTCCACCACCAAAATCTCTCCAAACTCCACAAAAACTTCCTTTTTTCCCACCTCTACTACATACTCCTCTCTAAACTCCACCAAAAACCCAAATCTTATCCTACCCAAAAACCCTAACTTTTAACCAAACCCATCACTCAGATGGCACCCAAAAAAAGGGCTACTTTGGCAAAGAAAGGCGAAGGGTGTGGGTTCCTTCGATCATGCAACTGATTCGGATTTAGAGCAAGAACCCACTCCAGCGGAGGGTCCGGCCCATCCACGAAGGAAGAACTGAGATCAAATCGCCCGGGATGAGCAAGTGGCATGGGAGGCATCATGCAAAGGCCGGGGAATCAAAGCGGAGAGACACATAGTCAGAGATAGCTTCCTACTGAACGACATTGTCATTCAGGCGGTCATCAGGCAAGGTTTGTCTTTCTGGTTCGAACCCAATCCTAGTTTTAACATAGAATTAGTTGAGGAATTTTATAAGCACATGGTTCTGCCTGAAACTGGGACTGAATTACTCCCCGAGGCTTGTGTTACTTCTAGGATTGGTAGGTTACCAGTGCCATTGACCCCGGGGATTATTGCAACAAGGTTACCTTATGCTCGACCCTCGGGAGAAACGAACTACCCGGCTCCTAATTCGGAGTTTATTCAGGATGTTGTGTATGAGGTACTATATGAAAAGAAGAAGAACGGAATGGTCCCCCACCGGCCCTGTAAATTTAGGCCGTCGCTTTGGTTTGTGAATCAATTGGTGTGTTACAACCTAGATCCTCGGGCGACTGAGAATAAGCCTTCGGAGACTACGGGGAATATGTTGGTGGCATTCATGGAGGAGGATATTGTGTGTGACTGGGCCCAAAATATTTTTATTAAAATTATAGAATTCAGAGATGCAGCAATCAACACTCGGTTGCTGTTTCCGTGTCTGATTTCCTCTATTTGTAGGGCTACTGAGGGGTTAGCTGTAAAGTATTTTAAGAATGATGAGGGTAAGCCAGGTGATATTGATAGTTCTATCCTTCGGAAGAGTGCAGCCCATTCTATTGGTAGGCTGGGGGCATTGTTGACTGAGCCCCCAGCAAATGCCAACACGAACACTTGGCTAAGGAAAATTTTTTGTCTTGAGGCGGCACTAGCCAAACGCCAGCAGAAGATAAAAAAAGAGGTGCGTCAGATTGGGCAGAATCAGCGTACACTGGCCCACCAGAATCAGTGGTTGTACAACCGTGTTACAGGGACAGGACAGTCTTCTGCTCCGTACGAGCCACTTAACTTTCCGGAGTTAGAGGTTAGCGATGACTTTGCTGGGAGTGATTCAGATTGAGCTGGGATATCCATGATGCATAGGGCTGGATGGTGGTGTTATTTTATATGTTTATTTTGTGTTTTTCAGTGTCGGTGGACTGTTTTTGATTTTCTAAGTATTTGGGTCTGTAATAATTTAGTATGTTGGTTAATTTTCTCGTTGGACTTGGTTTAGTTGGCACCAATGGGTGCGTGCTGGTAGCTAAGAGTAAGGTGGCGGCCAGTTCTGGGTAGTTTACCTTTCACTACTATAGGCCGCCGCCTAATTTGCATATGTCTCCCTTTATTCGGAACCATAGTCGTTATCAGCTTTATTAAGACCTTAGTAGATCTTACGCACGTTGTTAACTCTCGTAGATGCATGTGATTTAAAAATGCTGCTAATATTATGGAATCATGTTTGTTTCATCGTGCTGTTATTCTTTGTGAGCGTTATTTTTTTTGATTGGCATGTGGTGATCTTGTTTCATCCCACGTAGTTCACCAAACGCTCGTCATGGGATGTTTGAGAGTTCCGGTAATCGAGTGTAGCAACATTGCCATTGTGGGGCATTTATTTCTGCATGTGTTTCGGCACTGATAGTGTTCATCTTTTTGCCAATGCATGCATGTGTTTGAGTTGCAGGAGAGTGATACGGAAACCTTTCGGCCGCCTAATTAATTTTGCATAACCCTCGTATCCCCGTTTTTACCATTTCAGTTTTTGTTTTTATATATTTCCATTCGTTCGTTACTCGGGACTAGCAACGCTCAAGTTGGGGGGTGTGATAAACGCGTGATGTCTTGGATATGAGTGCCTAAGTAGGGCGATTCAGCGTATTAGAGGCGCGTTTTATTCCATTTTCCACTTGATGCCGTGCTTTGCTTTGGTTTTGTGTTGTTATTATTTTCGCAATTAATAAGGTGAATTTAGCACCAAGGTTGGAATGAGTGGCCTCGAGGCCAGTTCATACGTCGCCGGGGTGTCAAAGCGGAGTTGTGAATGTAGGGTGATGTCGCTTACACGTTGGGTGAACAAATCCCATGCAACGCTCGGAAGACGGTCGTGTGACGCGTGGTATCGATACTATTATTTATTGTATCGATACAATGAGGTTTGAAAGTGATCCAAGGCTTAACAGAAACTTGGGTATCGATACACCAATTCCCCGTATCGATACCGACGACCACAGGGGAAATAATAATTGTTAATTACGTCGTTTTCCCATTTTTCTTATTTCCGAATATAGGGGTTTTGTATAAATACCCCGGAGAACTATGTTTTGAGGGTTCGTACTTTTTATTAGCAGCTTTCTTTTCACGTTCTTTCTTTCTAGAGGTCTTTTCTTTTGAAACTTTCAAATTTTGTTCAAGAACACATCTTCCGGTAACTCGTATCACGTTTTATTCTTAATTAAAGTTGCTCGTGGATCTCGTTTTAGTTTTAATCCTTTGTTTAATTTTGATTCTAAGCATGATGCAAATTAGGGTTTCTTTTGCTTTTTGTTTAATAATGTGTGAGTAGTTATTAGGTAGGGTTGCGGGGTGATTAGCACACCGTGGCTAGTTCGGGCACTGCTCCTTTTATTGAACAACGAAATACAATTTTGGATTGGAAGATACTTCCCGCAGATGAACCCGGGCATCGTTGGAGCCCATGTGAACTGGGGAATGGGGGTCCAAAACTCATTCTTCGTTGTGCATGGGTATATGGCAACCATAGGGTCTCGTATTTTGCGGGGTATCTTTTTTAATCTTAAATTAAACATTTTTAAGAACTCCAAACAGAGCAAATTAATCCGGATTAGTTACAAGTGCTATGAACCCTACGACCTTGCCTCTCTTTTTAATCATTTGAGCAAATTATCTGTTAGTATTAGTTAATTAATCAATTAAAAGACAAGGGGTGGCTACCTAAGAGCTAATTTAATATTACAACCCGAGGTTCCACAACACACACTTCACCGTCCTTAGTGGATTCGACTCCGGTCTTACCGGGTATTGTGCTACATCGGTCTTAGCCCTACGCTTGGGGCAACCCATTAATTTAGGACTATAAATCGAAGCACAAACCCTTGCCCGTTTGCACAATGAGGGATGGATATTGTGGGTCCACTCCATAAAGCAACTGGAAATCGAAAATTCCTACTTGTAGCAACGGATTATTTTACAAAGTGGATCGAGGCAAAGCCGTTGGCCAAAATCACTGAGCCTATGGTAGAGAGGTTCGTGTGGAAAAGTATTATTACTTGATTTGGGGTCCCTTATTCGTTGATTACAGATAATGGGTCACAATTTCAGAAGAAATTCAAGGCATTTTGTTCCCAGTATGGGATAAAGAATTACTATTCCACACCAGCTTACTCTGAGTAATGGGCAGGCAGAGGCATCCAACAAAACCATACTTGATGGGATCAAGAAGAGGTTGTATAAAGCAAAAGTAAAGTGGCCTAATGAGCTACCACTGGTTCTATGGGCGCACCGAACAACGCCAAGGAGGTCTACGAGAGAGACCCCCTATTCGTTGGCATATGGTACAGAAGCAGTTATACCATTGGAAGTTGGCCTATCGACTAATAGGACAACATTCGTTGAAAGTGGGGGAAATGACAGGGCCCTAGAAAATTGAGCTTGACCTTGCCGAGGAGAGGAGAGAAAGGGCCCTTGTGCATTTGGCCTCCTATCAGGAACAACTAATGAAGAATTATAATAAACATGTGCAACCACGAGAATTTGGTGTCAGGGACCTAGTACTACGAAAGGTGCTCGGCAATACCAAAGTGGCAAATGAAGGCAAGTTAGGGGCCAATTGGGAAGGCCCATATCGAGTGACTGAGATTGTGGGCATAGGGGCTTACAAATTGGCAGACCTGGATGGAAACTCAGTACCAATGCCTTGAAATGTCCACAATTTGAGAAAATTCTTTGTTTAAAAGAGTTTAGTTTTATTTTTTATTCTGGTTAGGATGCTCTACGTGATTGTGTGGAAGTTACGAATAAAATTCCCTTATTTTTTTTATTTTTATTGATTAGTTGCAAGGGGTACGAGTAACGCCCCCTTGAGTTCAAAGGATTATGAATAAAATCATCTTTTTGCAATATATCAATTCTTCAGAAATTTTGTTTCCCGTTCTACCTACCTAGAGTTCTTTTTACTGTAAATACGAACTTCAAACTTATTTTCCTTTTTCGTATTGGGGAGTAGGAAATAGGCATGAATGCTTTTGTACGTACAAATATATGCATCATGTGGCTAAGTATGAGAAACTTAGATTTCACAAGCATGAAATCGCTTAAATGCATAGATTGCTAAGTACAAGAACCCTTGGGCTTCTGTCTAAGTATGTGAAACTCAAAAACATTCGACCAAATGTTTTCTAAGTATGAAACACTTGGGGTAGATACATAACGAGATATGTCTAGAATGTTTTGACTAAGTATGAAATACTTAGCCAAATATATGCATTTGAATATATGCTTCTGGAAAGAGCAAGTGTATACGAGCATACATGATTCTCCTGGGTAGACATGGTAAATATGTATTTACCCCTACAAAAGGTTAAATGAATGATTGTATGGTGATATGAGATACCCAACAAGTTTTAAAACTAAGACGAAAGTTTATGGTCACGAAGGGCTGAGCGAAACATAAAGGCCATGCACAGCCAACAAAAACATACAGTTATGCCACAGAGAGCCGAATTGTCACGCCCTTGATTTTTAACATAAATAACAATACCATTTAAAATACGAATCCTCACAATAGTACATACGGTACCCCAAATTACAATACAGTTTCTGAATCTCACAAATCTGTCAATTGATATAGTATTCCAAAATAGAGAGAATAGTACAATGCAATTAATTTACGATGAAAGACAAGTACTTTAGAAAATAACTTTAGTCTGCGATGTCTGCATGCACTTCACATCCTCCAAGACTGTGTTCCTGTAGTATACCTGAAAATAATAGGTTAAGCTACACTAGCCCAGCAGGGAAATCTATACACAAGCTATATGAAATGCGATGAATCATGCACCTAGAATGGGTGAATACGACGAGATCTACAAAGAAACATGGGTCTTCCACCACGAACGAGCATACTACAACCAGGGAATCATGTTTTCATAAAGATAACCCTAATAACTCACACGTCAAACTAGAAGCAAAAATTGACTCGAATTATTCCAATTAGACCACAACTTGTCCTCAACCGTCATTTGTCCATCGCTACCCAATTACTCCATTCTGCCTCGATCTATACGAATATGTGATGATCATGCACCAATAGTGGTACATGAGCAAACAACGAACCCCAAAATGCTAATGACAATGAGTATATCTATCAGCAGAACAACACGAACATATCATCGGATTTCCTTTTTGAACATAATTGATTCGTCTTTTATTTCTCAAGTATTAGCCATTCCATGCAATAAGAACTAGTTTCCTTAATTTGTACCGAACAAAAGGCTCAATGAGGAAGGATAGTAATCCAAGATACAGTTCAAAGTCGAATGACAAGCCAAACATTAGATTAATAACTTTATCTCTCTTTTCATTTCTCAAGCAACACAGGTCATAAGTCTAGCAAACCAATCAACAATGCGTCGTATGTGATGCAAAGCAATGCACCGGGCAATGTTGGGCCCCGTAACCCTCTCCAAGGTCCCACCAAGAAGGTGAACCGGGCTCCGTCCATATTGACGTGAATTCCGGGTGGTATTGGGTCCCGTAACCCTCGCCAAGATCCCACCAAGAAGGTGAACCGGGCTCCGTCCATATTGATATGAATTCCGGGCGGCGTTAGGCCCCGTAACCTTCGTCGACATCCGAAGTTGGATACGACTCCATCCATTGTCCATATGCTATGACATGCCACACCATGATACATACAAAGTTCGATATCACACGTAGCCATAACACTCAAATCATAGGTCCATAAACATCCTTCATTATGCACAATCCATCCATAATCAATCTCACACCCATTATCGAGTTAAAACGATTATACAACATCTTTAAAAATTGCATACTCAATATTTTTTCAATGATTCCAACGCCAAAATATCACCAACGTATCAATCTTTAAAACCCATAAGGACCCATAACCAATAGGGTCGCTTAACCACAACAAACGATAAAAAAAAAAAATGCAACTCTGTACGCTGCCTAAATTTTCAGATTTCAGTTCATTCTTCTAAAAATCACTATAAATCGAATTCTTAATATCTTTGAGTGATTCCAGTCTCAATAGTTGCACTATTGAACGAAGCTTAAAAGTCACGAAGGAAGCCTTGTCAAATATGCACTCCAAGGGTGGTTAAACAGGGGTTTACCGAGGCTACACGAATCTGTCACACAGCATGACAGATTGGCACACCTCCACTCAAACAATCATACCTTTCCGTGTACTAAGATTTTTAAGACAATTCCAATGGCAAATGAAAGCTAACTTCAAGACCTTCGAACCGATATAAACTTTGCATAAAACGGATATTGGACGAGGAAGTTATGGCCATTCGAAGTGGGCTGAAATCCAGAAAACGAGACAGATTGCAGACCAGTATTCTAAAAATCACCATAAATTCAATTCTCAACAGTTTCGGGTGATTCCAGCAGCTTTAGAACGGGCATTAAGTCTACTCTATTTCATACGAAGGAACCAAAATTTAATTTCAAGTTTAAGAAGACGAAAAACCCCAAAAACTAAGACCCTATTCTGCAGAATTTCGGAAATGAAGGAAACAACCTCAAACAACGATTTTAAGCACGATCTATCAACATAATCAACATATAAACGCATAACAAGCTTAAGAAATCCCTACCTCAAGAGTTTTGAGCAAAATCCGACCCTTTGACCAAGTCAACCAAAGCCCACGTTGTCCGATCGTAATTTTTCTTGGATATTCGGAAAGCCCGCGCTCCATAGAACAACTTCAATTCTTGGACTTTGTCCGGAATCATACTCAATGGAGGTGGAATTGAGGAGAGAAGATGAGGGAGAAGTGAGAGCTACAGAGAGAGAGTGTCGACCGAGAGAGAAAAAAAAGAATGGGGAGAAATCATTCTCCTGGGAATAATTGAGATAAGGGAGATGGGAAAAATTATCCCATGCTCTCATACCACGAACACATACATGCACCACTCACCTATTTACTTTTATGTCCTTCCACAAATACGTCATTCTGTAAATCCACACCGTCTATCTCGACAAGTCATATGATTGCAAGAGAAAAATACGGCCTAAAAAAGTACGGGTCTCTACACGAATACCTATGTTATCAAAAGTATGGAAGTATTGCTGCCACGAATGGCAAAATACCAAGGACACACAGGTCCTACAAGATTGATTTAAAATGTTTGAAGGGCAAAACAACATACATCAATCTAAGTTCTGAACCTCCAGAGAAGTTTCACTTGAAACTTCTGTAGTTGCTTCAATGATGGTACCACCACCAGCAGTAATTTCCTCCAGGTTGGTGGTCTCATTGACGGCTTCCCGAACGGGTGAATGTTCAGTAGAGGCATCCTGATGCTCCGTTGGGATATCCTCATCAGCTTCTACAAAATCGTCGGTCTACTGCTCGACGTCTTCTTCTGGGGGCTCCTCAGATTCATGGGAGGCCGAAGCACGGCTACTTGAAAGGTCATTCTCAACCCATAGTGGAGAGTCTTCAGCAACCCCTAGCTTACTGAGACGTGCTTCCCAACAAGCAGCCCATATCTGATCTTGGATGGCTGGCATTTGCTCTACGTAGCTGGCAGTCACAGCGTCAAAGCCCTTCTGATGTCCCTCATCGTAAGCAACCTTTTTTGTATTCTCCATATCGGACAAAGCCTAGCTAAGGTTGTCCTCAGCAGTCTCCAGCTTCACCTTCATGGCATCTACATCAAGCTTGGCCTTATCTTTCTCTCTTTCCAGCCTGGTGATTGTTTGCAGCTGCTTGGTGTTGTCCCTGAGCAGCCTATTGCGTTCAGGTTCAATTTCCTGCATCTTTTGACCCAACGCCACCATTTTTTGGATAAACTAGCAGGAACCGAGCAGTTAGGAAGCGATATGGACATACGTGATATGTAAAAAAGTAAAGTATGGGAATTGTTGCAAAGGAACGAATGAGATACCTTAATTCCACTAGCAAGGCCAGTAGATATAAGATGATCTGGAGGGGATGCGGACTCTTTTTGCATATCAATTAGCAATAGCAGGCCTTGGGCGAGGGCCAGTGCAGTTTTCGAGGAACTAGCACTATCCCCAATGTGTACTGGCCGATCACCCCTGATGAGTGGATGAGCCTAGGTTTGAGGAAGTGCCTAGGTAGCCGGTGACAAAGGTTGCTGAATAGAGGTAGCTGCTTGAGTTGCAACATCCCGGTAGCATTTTGTGGGCACGCGCCCCGAAAATCGCTCGACCTCGGGCTCCCATTTGAAGACTGGGCGCGACCCTCTTTGGAAAATGCGCGGCGAAACGCCTCGATTCAGAGTCGCCACTCGGATTTTAGCGGTGGAACACCCAAGGAACCGAACTCGAAAAACGTTTGTCACGTTTGTTTGATTTTGAAAAGGCGTAGACCGGTCCGTCGTCACCTTCGATATCTGAGGTTCGGGAGCCAGGTTACGAGAGGGGAAGGGTTTTATGGCACCCCCTCTCGCCCAATCCGGAGATCGGTCTCTACTCGGGTATTTTATAAAAACCTTTGCATTTTTCTCTCATTTTTATCATTTTTTAGCCAGTTAGGGCGGGGAAGCAATTAATGGGGATGAAAGCGGTAACAAATTGCAGTTTATGTGACGAAATGTTTATGAATGATTTGATTGCAATACTAAATATAGATTGAGAACAAGCATTGAGCAACCCGAACAAACTGCAGTACGCTGTCACAAAGCGACGTGAGCAGATTCTGCCAGCATGCACTGGTCGAGCCACTGCATGGTGATCCGACCTGCGCACGCCACCTACAAACTGGCGTACTCCACTTGTTTGATTTCTCAGTCCTTGTTTGCAACCCTCTGGGCTCTGGAAAAGGACCAGCGCACACCCAGGACAAACCACGCATTCAATATATCATAATAGACATAGTTACAGGCAGCAGAAATGGCCTTAGGCCATGAAAGAAAGCAGAATACCCCAAAACAGTGCGGGGACAGAAAATAAGCCTAGATTAAGCTCAGATGCAAGGGCCAGCTACTGAACCCAGAGGCATACTGCCGTACGCCAGTCAATGACCACCGTACGCCACTTGGCCTTTGACTCTTGTGTTTGGCTTTGCATCATCTGGGCTCTGGAACATGACCAGAAGGATCCCAGAGGCCTTTATATGACACAAATGAACAAGCAAAGGATGCTACCACTAAACAGTTCTAAATACAGAAAGCAGTAAGCTGGTTATTAGCACGCAAGGGTGATTGACAGGAATGAAACTGAGTAAGAAAAAGGACGATCCATGATCCCCACGCCAGTGTTGCACGTACTATCATAACTAGCGTACGGCATGTAATGACTGGCGTGCGCCACGTTCCCCTTCATACGATTCAACGTATTTTACCAGTTTAAGGCCAGGACTAATATTGTCCACTAGCCTGGGCCTTTCTGATTCCCCTCAGGAGTTGAAAGCAGAAAAGAACGTAAAGGTGGTATACCTTTTGTATGGAGGTGTGGAAGTGGTTTTGGACTTTGGAGGTTGGAGATGGAGGCTGAGATGATGACTGGAGGGCAGTGGGGTGTATGGAAGTGTATGGCCCTCTTTCTCTTTCAATGGAAGGCAAGAGAGGAAGAACAAGAAAGGAAGAGAAGGGAAAACTTCTTTTTCTCTTAATGTGGCTAACCCCTTGCAAATGAATGCAAGGGGGGGTATTTATAGAGGTGAGAGGGACTGAGATCAATTTGGGCAAGGCCATGTTTGGCTAGCCTTAGGTGCAAAAGGGGCCTTCCATGCATTAAATGCATGGGACTAGTTGATGGGGGGTGTAGGAGAGAGAGGGAACGCCCCCACCGAATGCAATCATCAGGGACACTGTGGCCGACATCAGGGTGGCACAAAAGTCCCGCCCAAGTGGCTGAATAAAGTTGATTTGACTGGGTTTGACTGGCGTACACCACTACTAACTGACGTGCGCCAGTAAAAGCTGGGCCAATGGTCGATGACTGACACGTGGTAGGTAACTGGCGTACGCCTCCAAGACAATGGCGTATGCCAGTTGGGTTTTGCTGGGGCCGTTTGGCTCTGGTTTGAAAGGCTTGAAAATGGGTTTGAAAGGGGTTTGGGGCGCTCAAGGCTCAAACACACCTTTGTCCTTGATCTGTTTTCGACTATAATCATCATTGGGGAGATAAAAGATCGATAAATAACGTTATCTGGACAGTCCAGAATGGGGTGTCTACAGAAGCCCCATTTGACGGCACTTGATGCACCATTGACTGGAGACAAGTAACGTCAAAGGTTTTCTAGACACCCTTTTCAAGGCTATCCAGAATGCATGAAATTTTGAAGAACCTACTTTCTTTTGAATTCGGACGGATAGATCGTCGTTGATTTGAAATTGGACAAGTGGATCGTCGTTGATTTGAATTTGGACGGATAGATCGTCGTTGATTTGAATTTGGACGGATAGATCGTCGTTGATTTGAATTTGGACGAGCGGATCGTCGTTGATTTGAATTTGGACGGATAGATCGTCGTTGATTTGAAATTGGACGAGTGGATCGCCGTTGATTTGAAATTGGACGAGCGGATCGTCGTTGATTTGAATTTGGACGGATAGATCGTCGTTGATTTGAAATTGGACGAGTGGATCGTCGTTGATTTGAATTTGGACGGATAGATCGTCGTTGATTTGAAATTGGACGAGTGGATCGTCGTTGATTTGAATTTGGACGGATAGATCGTCGTTGATTTGAAATTGGACGAGTGGATCGCCGTTGATTTGAATTTGGACGAGTGGATCGTCGTTGAGTTGAAATTGGACGAGTGGATCATCGTTGATTTGAAATTGGACGAGTCTCTGCTTGGGGATGGGCCCAACACGGGTATTAGCACGCATCACGGCAGTTTAAGACGCCTTTTGAGAATAGACCCCATCGCATGGGGTGATTT